>CM023485.1:81070147-81110885 GCA_013339685.2 Hyalomma asiaticum | reverse complement strand
CTCTGGAAACGGTGTTTCTGGTAAGTTGTCTCGATCACGCCAAAATTAGCGGTAGATACTGGCGACGGTATGGGGAATAAAACACGAGCCTCACGGTCGTACCGAAGTGTTGCGAAAGCATTGCACTCGATACGCGGTCTGTCGATGCGGCACAGAATTCCGCAAGTTTCCTTCATTCAGTTTCATGCGCAATGTATCGGCACAGTGCACGTTTCGTCTCTCCTTGCTTTGTGTTTCAAGATTCGAGCACTGAACTTCCCACGCGCCTCAGTGCACACGCAAGTGTCCGCCGCGGTGGTGTAGTGGTTACGGTGCTCGGCTGCCACCCAAAAAACGCGGGTTCGATCCCGGCCGCGGCGGTCGCATTTTCGATGGAGGCGAAAATGCCAGAGGCCCGTGTACTGTGCGTTGTCAGTGCACGTTAAAGAACCCCAGGTGGTCTAAATTTCCGGAGCCCTCCACTACGGCCTTTCTCTCCTCTCTATCTCTTTCACTCCCTTTCCCCCACCAACCGGACGCTTAGCCGTGCTCCCTACATGGGCTGCAGAAATTAGCGTCCTTTCTTTAACCGAACCACAATCATCATCATCATCATCAAGTTCGAACTCTGAGCTATTATTTCATTGCTTTGTATGCTTCCGTGTTTATTAGGGAGTTTTGAAAAGCCGAGGCTGTGCCGCACATCGGATGATCTTGTTGTTAACCGGGGAGAGAAGAGCGGGCGCGCTCTTGCACTCCAACCACTTTTGGCCTCAACCCGCTGCTAAACGACAGTGGTTATGTGAAGGCCAACGTGCCATAAAGTGTAGCAAACGTTTAGCTCGAAGTGGCGGGCTCGATCCCCACGGCGGCGGCTGTATTTCCAGAGCGCGAAATAGTTATTTCGTGCTCTGGAAATAACTAACTAAATAAATAAATAAATTGCATGGTAAAGGGTCACGTGCGGTCAGTAGATAAGGACGAAGGGTGGTATGAATAGCATTCATGGTACGTCGTGACATCAATAACTTGACAACCTTGTCAGTTAAATCACGGTTACCGACAAAAACATCAGCTTCGCTGTTCCCACGGACCGTCACACCGTGGAACTTGCCGAAGATTGCCGTCAGCTGGCTCGCTCGTGCACTTCGGACAACCAAGCCTTTCAGAAGTGTCGCCATGACCGCGATCTCTCGGTGGAGACTTTCGCAGCTGGCTCCCACGTGTGGCTCAGACTACCGTTTCACTCACCTGGTCTCAGTCCCAAGTTTGCTCCCAAGTACCACGGACCTTATCGCGTCATTGAGCGCCCGTCTCCCGTCACGTATGTCGTTGAGCCTGTGAACCCTTCCCCGGAAAAGCGCCGCCTTGGTCGCCACGTGGTCCACGTGAGCCGCCTCAAGCCGTATCATGACCCCTTTATTCTAGCGTCCCCTTGAGTCGACAGGATGGCTCCCCTTCGCCACCGGGTATTGTAGTGGGAGGAATGAACCCACAGAATATAGTGGGATGCTGCCTAGCCAAGATGTGCGAGCGCAGAGCGCGAGCTGTTGGTGCCGAGACTGACCGCTGCTACTGGACGCCAATAAAACCCCTTCCAGTTGAACTATCTTCAGGCACTTTTCGGCGTCTCAGTGCTGTTGTCTAGTAGAGTGTGCACTTTGGGACGCGAGCATGCATCGGGTGAACCCGGGCTCCACCACCACCGCCACCACCATCAACATCATCATCGTAAACAACAAAAACAACCCTCCATGCTCTTTACTTCTTTGTCAAGGGGATGGACGGTTTGTGTTATTCAAATCTATGTTTAGTCAAACGTCCTTGTCACGTTATCATTGGTCACGTTTACGAAATGCGCAGCACTAAACATGTCATTGCCGATATGCGGGGTTCCTTACGCTGTGACGGTCATACCATAGACGTCACACCGTCGTTTGAATACCGCCGTCACCGGGGAAAATATGTGACACTTGACCGTATACGCTCTCACTACACACATTCGTCCTGCTGCACTTCCTTGCGCGCCTGCTCAATCCCGTCGGCGACTGCGGGCCATCACATCTCTGTAAACCCCTAACACGAAGAAGGCACCCGCAATTATATGTACTACATTTCTCGCGACCTAAAGAAGCGGAAGCCGCGATTACATCGAAACGTCTGCGTCATTATCACGCGCGTGCCTGAGCAGGTTACGTTTCGTAGAGCGTTTCCAAGCGCTTGCGTCATTAGCATCTCATTTGCGCTGAATGACACTTCATTTGCGTCGTTCTGTGCGACAACTTAGATCATTAGCGCTACGCTCGCGCAACATTTTCTTTACCATTCGCGCATGCATCGAAGAAAGCTTCGTTAACACTGATTAACATAAATCAGCGAGCACTTCCTTCTTGACATCAAATAAGCGCGGACTGACACCTGACTTTATTTGGGAAAATGACGTGCTTCACTAAGTGTCACCAGTGAAGCATGGGAAATAGAGGGGGAAGTAAAAAAGGGGCAGGGAAACATGCCAACAACGCAAGCGCAATGGTTGCGCCGGTGCGTTTAGGTCTCAAGAATGTACCAACTCGTCCAACAAGAGGTTTTGATGACATCAAATACCAGAAAAAAAATAAGAACAAAGCTCTCGCAATAGTTCCGACAGTGGCAAGTGATTGCTGTTGAAAAGTAATGTATGCTACTCGCCAGACGGTGTTGCGTAAAGCCTTGGATTAAGAGGTAATTTTTGATAATTTATCTTTCATCTCTCTCTCCTTCTCTCCATATTACTGATATAAAATCAAGACGCTTGACTGTAGCGTTGCGTGTCTAAAAAGGAGCTAGAAACATGGACATTACAGACTAGGCCCACTACGGGCACCAGCGGCAAGACGAGAAACAACGTACGAAATGCACGCATATGGATCATCATCATCAATGTCATCATCGGAACCCTCCGTCGCATACGCTTGCCCGACTGCGCCTGAATCTCCGCAAGGCATACAGGAACACGGCGAGGCAGGGGACGAAGGAAATCCACCTCACGAATCTAATAAACAAGAGAAAGCTGTCGCAGATGTATTGAAAGTGCTGCTCCAAGAGAAATAGATATACGTGTCATATACGCTGTTCTAAATAAAAACTTACAAGAGCTACGGAGCTACAACATCACAGTGTCTTCCAGTGGGTCTCAGGTCAGTGCGGAATTAAAGGAAATGAACTGGCAGATGAGTTGGCGAAAGCCGCTCATGATTCTTCAGAAAGTCGTCTCATTACCGTAGAACAGAAACGGGAATTGTATTTGCTCAACTGGTTCACAGAGAGCACAAAAGAATCGATCTTGCACGCAGCCGATCCTAATTTTGAGTATCAACTAGACCATCAGCTCCCACGATGCATCGACACTCTCATTCATCGTCCCTGGCTTGTAACTGCTTACATAAAGTATTTTTTATTTAAAATTCAACCGGCTTCATCTTCAACATGTTTATGTGGCCGTGACGACAAGGATGTCTATCGCCTGTTGACTGACTGTCCCAAGTACACCAAACAGGGACAACGACTCGAACAAGAGCTACGTTTACTAGATCCAGCTTGAACCTTCTCGCTTGAAAAATATCAGGTCCATGGCCACCCAAGATACATCAGAAGGCCTTAAAAGCCTTTCAACGCTTCTTTGAAGAGACAGAAATCAATGACAATTGCTGGCTGGACCGTGTGTACAGTATTGGCCTGTGTGAGACGCGAGCGAACTCTCTTAAAACAGAACAGACTTGTTCATGGTTATATTTTTTACCTTTATTTATTTTTATTACTTTGATGTTAGAGCACTTAATCGAAAAAGGGTAGCCTTCGCCAAGAATGGCGACAACTCCTTCACTTATTTTTACACCAATAAAAGAAAAGCTATTGCATTTGAAGTATTCTGTTTTGTATGCTTGTTCATGCCAGTGCGCCGTACATGCTCAAGGCAAAACGTATCGTTATCTTGCGACCTCCTTGTTTTCGTCATCGGGCTTTCGGAAGCTGTTCCAGTTGGGTGGTGGGGAGAGGGAAATGGGAATGAAATATATATTACCGCTTGCGACGACTCACAAACACAACAGTTTCGTGAAGATATATGTTTTGTCATGAGTGCGTGTCGAGTGGGGTTGTGCCTCGCTTCGCGTCTCCTTCCCCGGTCGGCTTCCACTTCTGATTGAATCCGGAACCCAACGCTTCTGGCGCGGCGAAGCCGAGAAAGCACCCTATGAATCACGCGCGAGAAATGGCGATAGATTGTTTCCGAAGTTCAGGTTCGCTGCGGGATTTAAGGATCACTACAGTTAACGTGCCGCCACCAGTCAGATCCGGATCACGGTGAAGTGGAATGGATGGTGGTTTCGACAGGGTATCGCTAACGCGATCCGTCGATCTATTTCAAGTAACGTTGAGCAAAACTATTGGCGCCGCGATGGGGAGGTAGGAAAGGCTGGGGCGTTTAACCAACGCCGCTTCCGAAATTTTCGCAGTTTCTGTACATATACCACAAAAGCAAACACGAAAATGAGACTCCCCCTCCCCCGCCCCCCTAGGAACAACAGCCTGGTTATCTCGCCGACCGAAACGCCGACTCTTTCTTTCTGTGTGCGTGCGCGTGTGTGTTAACGAAGACCTTCGACTATTCTGCTTTCCACATACCCTTCATCGAATGCTCTAAGTTTGAAAACATAGTGCTGGGCGTTTGGTTCCGAAAATGGCGCCTGTCTCTTTAGATATCTGCAGCTCAGCACTCCTTATCTAAACAAATAGCAGAAGAGACATACGTTTCTTGCCACTGCATTTGCTTCTACGATATTTCTTGCATTTGAAAGACAAATATCAAATATAGTTTATCTCGGAAGCACAAATCGAGTTCACAAAGATCATCATCAGCAGCAACAGTAGCAGCAGCCCATTTTAACTCCACCGCAGAACCAAGGCCTCTCCTAACGATTTCCAATTTGCCCTGTCCTGAACGAGTTGGCTCCACTTTATGCCTGCGAATTTCTTAATTTCATCGCTTCATCTAACGTTCTGCCTGCCTCTGTTGCGTTTTCCTTCTCTTGCTATCCATTCTGTCGTTATTACTGTCTATCTGGTGTCTGTCCTCCGCATTACATGTCCAGCCCAGGTCCACTTCATTCTTTTCATTAATATAACAGTATCAGCTACTCCTGCCTGCGCTCTGATCCATTCCGCTCGCTCTCTATCTCTTAGCGTTACGCCTATCATTTTTCGTTCCATTGCACGCTGTGCGCCCCTTAATTTCATCTCGAGTTTTTTTTTTTTTCGTCATACTCCCGAATTATGCAACGTACGCTAGAACCGGGAGAAGGCAGTGGATGCACACTTCTCGTTTTAGAGGCAGCGACAAGTTGCAAGTCATGATTTGGGAGTGTCTCCCGTATGCGCGCCAGCCCATCCTTGTGATATGGAGAATTTCCTTTTCGTGGTCAGTAGGGCCCCCTTTTAATAATAGCGCTAGATATACATGTTTGTTCACACATTATAAAGGCAGATTGTTAATTTTAGACTTTTTTTTTTCTTTAGCTAGGCTGCTGAGCGTAATTCTTTTGTTTTCTGCCGATCTATTTTTCGTCCTATTTTACTACTTTCACGGTTTAGGCCATCGATCATCTTTCTAGTTTGTCACCGTCATAGCTGAAGAGCACAGTGTGGTCTGCAAACGTTAAACTGCTGAGATATTCTCGGTTAGTTTTAATTCCCTTTTCCTATCAGTCTAGGAGTCTGAACACTTCCTCTAAACGCACTGTAAATAACATATGGAACATTGTATCTCCTTGCCTGACCTCTGTCCTGATGGGAATTTTTCTTCTATTTGTTCATAAACACCGTTTGCCGTTGGCCGGCTGTCCTCTCTGTTAATATGTCCAACAAAACGGAGTAAGTGCAATTTTCTCTTAATGTGTATAATTGTGGTAGTGGTGGTAATGTTGCCGCACGGGGAAGAGGAAAAATAGCCTGTCATAGATATCACTCAACTGTTCCGCACTCGCCTATAATCAGCTCGCAGCAAGAATGCGTCGCAATTTCTCCAGCGAACAACGGCATTGGAACAGCTTTCCTTCTTATACGGACCAAAATTCCTGTTTACGGGAACGTTCAGTTTTTGCTTTTTTTTTTTTTGTTAGAAACCTCCTCCGAATCACATCACAAGGTTTCAATAAATTCATATGTGAAATTTGCGGCTTCATAAAGTGGCAATAAAGAATGATGTAATTCCGCACACTGCACCGAATAGCACATCAAAAGCGGTCCACATAGATATATAGGACGCAGCAAGAAATACCACCAAATTTTTGCCAGGAACGCTGCAAAATCCTCATAAACAGCGCAACACTTCCACAGAAGTTTACGTATTACAAGTTCACGTGATAAAGCTGTCTGTTTTAGATGCTCGAGCGTGTGACATATACTGCCTCGCGATTTTTCGCGCGGAGTTGCGCATTTTTAGACATACACTTTTCTGAATAACTTACCAATTTTCTTCAAGTATTGGAGAATTGCCACTGCCACTTCCCTGATAATTGAAACGTTCCGCAAATGCGAAAATAATTTTTAATAAGCAAAAAAGTGCAAAACCGAAATGGGGATGCAACGGAGCAGTGCTGTCCCTCGCATGACGTCAAATGAGTCATCCGCCTTTAGCGCGGTACGACCTCACATGCGCCCCTTCCCTCTCGGGAAGGTCGCGAAGCACTCTCAAATGAGCATGGCCTTCGAGATTTGGTGCGTCGGCACGCGGTGCGCGCAATGCTCGAAGGCCATGGTATGGAACCCATGCGCTTCCGAGGCTTCCGTCGGTTTGCTTACGATGACGTCAACATACAATGTGGCCAGTAATTGTGGGCAGCCAGGTTGGCAGTTCTTGGTAATCGGTGAAAATTGGATTGTAAAAAACCTGCGCATCTCTCGAGGCTGTAATATTGAGTAAGTGACGGAAGTGCGCCAAGAAATGTACCCGCCGAATTTCATTGAGGACCATTAGCTTAAAAAAATCGCCGGAGTTGACCCTTAATCGACAGGCTAGGCGGTTGCTTGTTGCTGCAATCCGCCGCCGCCATTAGGAATACGCTGCCTGTGATATAACGCGCCCTTTCCAACATCATTTCAGGTGTCCCTTATAGCCATTTAAGGTGTCCAAGTGTTCCGTACAGCCATTTAAATAATTTCATATGTCTTCATAAGATCTATATAGAAAAAGCCGACAAATGCATGACGAATGTACGGAATCTATATGTATTTCTATGGAACAAACGAAATTATTGGAATATGGAACGGTAAGCTTCAGTAGAAACACATGTGAAACATGTGCAAACAACTCACGTGACAAATAGCGGCTGCACTTACATTACGGACGCGTTAGACGAAGGAAGAACGCGCTCAAGATAGGCCATTTCTCGCGAAACACCGCCCGCGAGATTTAATTAAAGGCGAACTAATGTTACGCAGACATTTGAGCATAAAGCCGATTGCCTCACATGGCCATGTACGACAAATATCCGCAGCGCTGGGAGACGGCACTCGGAATCGTTACGCGGCAGAACACAGCAGGATATTGGAAACATGATGCGCGCCAGCGGCAGAAAAGGCTCGCAATCTGCGCGGACCAATTCCCGACGTGATCGCGCGGTATTCTATCCTTCAAGAGCGTCTGCCGCGGCTCGCCTTGGAGAAATGTGGGGAAAGCGGAAGGTGTACGCCGATGGCATCTGGTGCCCCTCATCTTCTCAACCACTGCGAAATCAGATTGCTCCCTCATTCGTCCGCTTGGATTGCGTAGCGAGGAACCCACATTGAACGAGTTTCAACAACAGGTCGAGCTGCAAAGAGCGCTTGTCGATGAGACGTAGCAGAATGTTACCATAGCAAGTGTACTTCGGGAACGCTAATGGTAGCGTTGGCCTACAGCCACACAGAGAGAAAGGCGCTCATTACACAAAGGAAATGACAGTATAAGAGTGTAGAATGGTCTCGTCATAGTCCAGGATCCCCTGGACAATATCAGCGACCATATGGGCCCGTTCAAATATTGCCCGAAAGAGAGCCACGTATGTGTGTTCCTGCGTTCCTATCGTGTTCACGTATTGTTTGCGCTACCACAACGAGTGATTAAAGCCCCCATTTCGTTGAGACGCACAAGATTGCAAACACTTTTCATGAAAACACGCAACATTTTCGTCATTCGCATTTTGAGTCTCGATATTCGGATGCGACGAGACATGTCCAAAAGTAAACAGAGGTATGACGTACATGATAACACGTAATTTTGCGTAGGCTAAGCTGGTTTGAGCGAGCGCAAAGGTAGCGCAAAGAATTATAGTTGCTCCTGTGTGCATAGGTTGATGAAAAAGGGCGTTCGGCCACTACGCTGGTGCAACGTATGTTTGCACAGGACCTTTGTTAATGGAATATTTCCTATATGACACACGTATTCAGTGATATCCCGTGTGTCTGCGACCATTTTTATTGTCGCATTACTTTTGTCAAAGCTGTGTGTCAGGCATTGTGTGCATTTTACTTTCATATGAACTTTTCTCACTGATCAGCATTGCCTAAATTGTTGATAGCACTGTCCATTTACTCATCGGTGTACTTATAATGCTGCCGTCTAATCGCACGCTTGCGCCTTTTCACCGAGTTCTTGCACGTCATTTTGGTTTCTCTGGGCGGTGTGTGGTTCTGAAACCTTCTCTTATTCGGACTGTAAGTCATCTCCAGCGTTGGTAACTACACGACCGTATCAATGACACTGTAAACCCTCAGGTTCTATCTTTCCTGTCAACCCTTGTCCTATACACAATTCCAGAGTTTTACGCGTCAAACGACTATACCGCGGGCGCCTTTATTTTTCCCCACCTGAGCCTCTTTAACTTGCGCGCAAAACTAAGTACACGGTTGTTGTTTAATTTCGCCCTTAGTGAAGACCGGCCGCCATGGCCCGGAACCAAACCCGCGCCCTATTGGTTAGCAGCGAAGCAGCTTCGCCTTTAAACCAGCATCGATGGTCGTCAATGCTTGCTTCTTACGGCGTCCTAACGGAAAATTTCTCAAATAAAAGAAGTACAAGTAAACTCAATCAGTAAGTCGCGGAGGCCATTACTACGTGTAAGAAGTCATTAGGCGCAGTATGTTAACACCATCCTCTTTGTCTCATCACCGTCCCCGTCGTCTTTAGTAGTGTCAGGACCACAGTAATGTACAGATATCGACGTAGAAAGAAGGACGAAAACGCTGGTCACGTAAGCGAACATATTCGATGCGCACTTCAGTTTTAAGTTTAGTGAAACACAATACGCGAGACGCCTTACCGGGACATTTTTTTTAATTAGAGTAGACTTATATTCGAGCTTATATCGGTAATAACGGCCGCATCTAATATTGTATCGGACATCGGTGTAGCCGTATCAACAATAACGCTCCGCCTCGCCTAACCGCGCCGAAGATGCGGTACACGCATGTGTGCACATTGCCCTGCGGCCAAGCGCCGATAATTTTACACTACTGGAAGGATAATCCTGCCGGACAGCGCGACACAATTTCGCTCCGCTTAGCTTCCTGCAAGGCAAACTGTTCCCGTCGTCGAGCTCTGAACGTATTTACATAAAAGCTGATCGACGTACACTTGCCCTGACAGTTGCCCACATAGCAGCCGCTACGTCGTTACCAATGGGTTATGCTCTGTACCGCCCCTGCGCTCTCGCGAGCGGACTCGTAATGCACGACACCAATCGCTCGCTCACACCACGCATCGGAATCCTCGGACAAGCTTTGTCACGGGAATGAATGGAAGGAGAGTTTAAGCTACTGTCTACAAGCTTTATACCGAATGTTCTGCTGTATTATTCCTCTGTAGTGAATAATACTTTGATATTACCAAAGTACCTATAGCTATCGCTTAAGAGGTGCGAAGGTGAAAGCTAACTCTTTAGCAGTCCAAGCGAACCTAGGGCTTCGAACTAGGAATCTCTGGCAGTCTAAAATCACAAACTCCCGTTATACTGGTGGTACGGGAAGGGATAATTTTTTTTTTATTTTGAATTCTATTCTTACATTTCAATTTACCCCCCTTTAACGAAAGTCGAACATCACCTGACCTTAATTTTGCACAGGCCATAGAGGTTAAGATTCAGTCACGAGCGGCTCACATTTGCATATGCAATGCGGGTATGAACCACACATTGTTTTATTATCGTTAATCCTAATGCAAGTGACAAGGATGTAACGCTTGTTGACGGTCATGGTCTGTGAGTCGTGTTATCCATATACACTCGTACCTTTCCATGCCGATATTGCTATACACAAAATGAACGAGACGCGAGTACTCGATTTGTTGTACCATATTTCTTGTGCGATATTTTACTGCCACCGTTCTTTTTTTTTTTCAAGGTCACCTTCGCATGAGACATATAAGGATTTCGCATCAACAGAACAGTAAGTCAGGACCTCACCGAGACTGGACGACATTCTGGCTGAGGCTATAAGAGGATTTAAGTGAGTGATTACCCCTTTCCTGGCGGAGCAGCCGCAGTATACACGTGGAGACTATAACGATAGCATACGGGTCATGTGGCACGCAAAACAGTGTGCCTCGTTAACCTCTTCATAAGGGTTCTTTGTCGGCGGATACTTGATGATCTTATGTGGCAGAAGGTATTATTTCAGTGAATGACTCGAAACGGCGCGTCCTTAAGCGAAGTTTACGTTTTATTACAAGCACGTATACTCTCTTGTATACTCAACCAGCACGTGAACCAAAGTGCCGTTAGATAAAAGCGATTAGGGCAGCATTCATCCTTCCGTTTATCCTCCTAGGTTCCAAAAGCTCTACTTGAGTCATAGGAGCTTGATCTTTTTTATTTTGTAACTACGTAATATGCAGCTATTTAAATAACTTGCTGCTTTCCATGGTGTAACCCCGTGGTTATGTTTGGTTATGTTACAGCGCTTCTCCATAAAATAGTCTTATTACAGCATTTCTCAATGCTGATGCGATATTTATGTAAATTTTTTTTCTTTAGCCGCACTGAACTCCAGACACAAATCTCTCTATTATATCGCTTTCACTGCTTACGCCTATTAAGGTCATTACTACCGCCGTATACCATAGAGGAAATGTGCTAGTCGTATAACCGACCCCAAAGACGTCGCGCAGTCATCTCTTCTAGGCTCGGGTCATCAATCATCTGGACATAATGGTTCAAAACAAGCGCTGGCTGAAACCTACACCCATGCATTGTAAGGGAACATTCTTTTTTGTCATCTTCGTAGACAGGGAAAAAATAGTCTTGATTCTACGTCCCTCTGAAGGTCATTCACACATGTCATCACGTAAAGACTCGTGCATTTTAACAACGGCTGAAGCTTCATTTTTATTGCTATATGATAAAGAAGAAGGAAAGGCTGAACTTATGTTGGACTTGCTCGGCAATCAACGTGTCCCGCCTGGCTGCATTTATATCTCGCCACAGTAGTAGCCTAGTCGCGACAGCTTCTTTTACACGTAATAATTCCAAATAAGCGTTCAGCAGTTTCCCCACAATGGCAATCCATTGGCCTTAACACGAAAATCCATCAAACACAATCTACACATCATAACCAGAAAGGCGCCCAAGAAGCCTACGTGCTAAGTAACGGACTGGATGAAGTGTTCTCAGCATAGACTTCATCGATTATTCATGAGCGAGACACTTCCAATCAAACGTGGAATGGATGTGGTACAACAACAGATAGAAAAAAAAATTACTCCATCTCCCGCTAAAGGGAACCATGTGTGGATGCGATGCAGCGGGGAGATGGTTAGCTTGAGCGGGAGATGGTGTAATTTTATTGAGAGGACGAATGAGAATGTATAAGAGAGAGAACGCGGTGGTTGCGTGATGGCCCGAGCGCTCATCGCGGCGCAGCACACGAGAGAGAATGAGGCGCGCGCGCTCCGTCATTTTCATACCACGGAACTACCGTGGCGCCCCCAGCGGAGTATGCAGCTGTCGCACCACCTGTCGTGAACACCGCTCCGTAGAGTAGAGGATTCCTAGAGGAGAGAGGGGGCGTACAGCGCAGCAGAGGAGAGAGAGAGGAGGGGACGCGCATGCGCGGGGGGTGGGGGGGGGGGTGGACATCGCGGGAGGGACAGAACCCCCGCCATAAGCTGATTCGCATCTAAAAGACATGGGGGCAAATTACGAATCTGCTACCCAGGGGAGAATGAAGGAAATTTAAAAAAGTGCAAGAAATGGTGCACGCGCATACGTGGTAGCTTTTTTATCTAACGCGTCAAGCTGAGCAAGTTGGTACGCGTTCATCTTCCAACAGACTGCACAGCAGTATGGGACACTAAGAAAGCAGGAACACAGACGAGAGTTACGATGTTTGTTAGAACTTAGTAACGTTCACACGGCGCTAAAGAATTGTCGCAAAGCTCGGAGTACTAGTGTCTTTTTGTATGAACCACGGTCCGACCCACAGTCACAATATATGCTCTCTGCAATCCAATCGGCTTAGGGGAACGCGCTGAGGCAACTTGGGGGAAAAGGTCAGACCCTTTCAGACGCTCCAAGACGATGATGCTAAGCTTAGAAAGTAATGCGTACGATATAAAAACGGTGGTTTCTAGAACAAAGCAAAAAGCAAAGTTATTTGAGCCAATTGACTTAACGAAGACACCGGATGACTCCAGTTCTATGCATCGGGGAGTGGTACTTGTGGACAGAGGACACGGGTAATTTCGCATAAATGGGAGGTACTTTCGACTTGCAGTCCTCTAGGCCGAGGTCTGTGATAGCTGGGAATGTCAACATATGAGAACTCTTTTTTTTACTTTCCCATATCATTTAATCTAAATGCGGTCCCACCATGGTGATCTAGTGGCTACGGCACTCGGCTGCTGATCCGCGGGCTGCAAGATCCAACCTCGGCCGCGGCGGCTGCATTTTGATGGAGGCGAAATATTGAGGCCCGCGTACTGTGCGACGTCAGCGCACATTGAAGAACCCCAGGTGGCTTGAAATTTCCGGGGCCCTCCACTACGGCCTCTCTCATAATCACATTGCGATTTTGGGACGTAAAACGCGAGAAATCAATCAATTAACCTAAATTCGGGCCTGCACACAAGAAATTTGTGAGAATATACTTGTTTGCGTGAAAATATAAAAGAATATCATTATTCTGTTCGAGTATTTGACTAGCAAAGCAAAGCAAAGTATGTTCCCTACAAAAATATGTGGATAGTCGTGAGCAGAAGCAAGCCGACAGTAGATATCTACCTTGCCCTATAAATACGATAATGAGGTAGGAATAACCTGGACACTAAGTTCACGTTTCTGCCTGAGCACGAAGTTGTGCAGCCAGGTGTGACAGTGCGTGGTTGTCAGTAAGGGCGGAAGTAACTGAAAACACCGGTTGTTCTCGCGTGTCACGCGTATGACCAGAGAGCGCGCATCGCTCACAGTTCTACGGATTCCTTATGCATAAAGGACTCTACGGATCACCTTGCCCGGCCATCGCAACTACACGCACCCGTCTTAGAATATGTGTTCCAGGTGTACGGCATTCCGAATAGACTGAAAAGCATCGCTTTACAAGGTATACCGCAGGAAAATCACACTTTCACTGAAAGGGCGAAGCACTAAATGCGATAGCAAGAAATTGTAATATTATACGAAGTGAGGTAACTCTACAAAACGCTGGTGTAAGAGAATACGGCTACTCTAGGGACACTTTTCGCTGTCTCTTCGCTTTGAGAGCGTAACACGTAGAAGTGTTTACCAGCCGCCCGCTTATCGCTTCCGAGAGCGCGCGTACCAGCGATGTCGAGCGCGCGAAGTCCACAGTTTCTGCTCGAGCGACACCCCCTCCCCTCCTTCGCTTAAAGACGTTTCCTGTCTGCTTCGAGGGCCGGCGTCCCGATCGGGCTGATGTTATGGCATGTGCCCTCCGAGCGACGGAGATAGGCCGGGCTCGTTTGATCTCTGCTTCAGGCGTGTTCGTCACCCCACTCGCGTGCTTTTACCCGCGGGTACAACGTACGATGCGCGGGGGTTGGTATAAATTTGGACTTTATACGAGACATGAAGGCGATAGAAAAAATTCGTCGAGACTGTCCATATAATTTCTATCTCAATAAAAGTGCGTTTACTTGTACATAACCCGTTAGCTTCCAGAGGTACTCAAGGTGAAAGCCTTAACCAGTTCATGCTAAACGAAATGTAGCCGTTCGTCTGCAACCGTCCGGCACCGTCCCACAGGCGGTGGCACAAAAACTGAGCTACCCAGAACTGACAGCAGCTTGCGTCTGGTTCATTTGGGATATATCAAAATTGTCATATAAGGGTACGAACGAGAGACTAACATGACTGATAGTTTATGGCATCAATAGCTTGACGCGCTTGCCATTTACGTCACAACTAAAGATAACAAAATCATGTGAGGGCCCATATCCGCATTATTCGGTCAAAGACACGCGGATATGAGGCACACTTGATGTGTTACCCTTCAAAGCCTATGTCAATTAGTGAACAGCCGAAATAGGTTTCTCAAATAGAATGTCAAAGCAAAAGCAAAAGCAAAAGCGGTAAAAGATAACAAGGGAAAACGTCAAAGAACCTTTACGACATTGCGGAATGGCTTTCACTGCCAAGTCGTCTTAGCACGTGGCAAGGGACCCATCAATTCTCGTTGCGAAATAAACGGCCACTGCAACATAGGTAAGGTAGTTAGTTAAGGCTCTTATATCTACCTTGAGTGAAACGCCAGTAGCACCGCGACAAAGATGCGAAGCAGCTCTTTGACTAGCCTGTGTAACGCTGTCCCTCCGTGCCTCCGTACGAACGCGGCGCAACACGCTCCCCTCGCCGCAGGTGTTGGAGCGGTGCCAAGTAGGTCACGCCGCAGCTGCGCGTTGACGTCGCTCTCTCCCTCGCCTGCCGCGCGCTCGCCGCAGCGCCCGCAGCTGCCGCCTCGTCCGTTCGCCCGCAACACCTTCCACTACCGCCGCTCGCTCCGCTACCGCGACCGCCGCTCGCTACACCACCGACTCGTCGGTTCACGCGCAATAAACCTGACGCGCGCCTAACGTACGCGTTGAAAATTAACACCATCTTCCCAAAAGGAACACTAATGGGATTCGAAGCACCCGCGTTAGCGCCGTTCAACTCGTGACGCCACCCGTGCGCAACGCTGCTGCTTCACATCCCATCAGGGTTCCCTTTGGGAAGATGGTGTTAATTTTTCTGCACAAGCACGTGATGAAACATCTCTCTAAGCATAGGGTTTTCAATCCACTAGATACAATCATTCTTCGTATAAAGGGCGCAATACGGAAGGACTGCTGAACGTATGATCCAGCGCACGCGCGCTTCGTTCCGCTACAGCGGCGCCCGTTAATGAAGCGTGCTAGTAGTGAACATATACCGCCACGATGCAGAGTTTTTTTTTTTTCGTCAAAGACACCGGATCTCGTACACTTCCCTAATTCTGCAAAACACACGCGCTGGTTATACACTTCACCGGCCACCAATTAAACTAATAAGCCCGGGCAAGCCGAATAATGAGCCACGGAAGAACGGATGAGATTGGAAAGTGCGGAGACGGCAGACGTTGAACACACTCGTAACTTCTCCCAGCAGCGACAAAAACGTGATACAATTATTACAAGTTTTCCGCTACACAAGGAACTCCGAAGTAGAGTAGAGGTTCGCGAAGAATTTCCGAAGTTTCTGTAATGCGGAGAACTTCTAGTGCCCGCATTATACTTGAACGTTAGAATTCGAGAGTTGTTCCGCATACGTTAGGAATACCTTCGTTGTAACTATTCCAATACCGCTCTTATGAACCGTATTCGGGTATACTTCTACCAGCCAATAGTCGTGGAACTACGTGACTATTGCCATAACGTAACGAATCTGCTTGGCTGCTGCTGTTGCTGGTGAATTCGTTTGTATATATGCCAAGTGGTATGATTATTAAATGGAAGTTATCTTTTTTAATAAGAGACGACTATTAAAGAATATTTTACAAGCAGCGATAGGGACAAAGAAAAAAAAAGAAGAAGCGGGGTCGCTTGCTTCGAAATGGAAGTGTGCTGTAAAGAAGCACAACACAGAGAGCCGGCTAACATCCTAAATTCCCTAACAATCTCTCATTTTTTTTTTTTTTGCCCGCTAACTTTCACCTTAACCTATATCAAAGGATTCTTTGCCAGTATAGAAATATAAACACACCTTACATATAGTTAGTGTGCATCCAGTCTTCTATGGGGTGAGTGGTTAATTATTGAAACAAAAGAACACGCACAGAGCAAAAAAAAAAAAGAAACACTCGCTTTTGAATTTCTCTTCAGTCTCTGTCCTTTCATAACGCTAATTTTCAAAATCAGCTACGTTGGACAAACTAGCTAGAATGTTGTTGGTCTTTTTTAATCACATTTCTTGCGGGCACTTTGTACAATGCGCCGCACAACGATTCACATATGCTCAGGAAAGAAAGCAAATTTTGCAGTCGATTCGATGACTCCGGGAAAGTTTTATACAGCCATAGGAGCAGCTTTTGTTACTGCCGGAAATAATGAGGAATGTGTAATTATTCTTTCTGTCAAGACATAAAGCAGCTTAGTTCTTCTGTTATTCATTGATAATGGATTTACACTGTGGAGAATAGGGTAAGATCGGAGTGGTATTAGGACAGAAGCTAATAATAATAATTTCTGGGATTTTACGCTACAAAGCGCACGACAACATTATGAGAGACGCCCTACTGGACGACTACGGAAATTTTGGCCACCTGGTGTTTGTTAACGTGCACTGACATCGCACAGTACAAGGGGCCTCAAGATTTCGTCGCCATCAAAACAGAGCCGTCGCGGCCGGGATTTGATCCCGCGACCTTCGGACTAGCAACCGCGTGTCACAGCCACTAGAATACCGTTACGGGGATCGAAAAGCAGTTAATGCATTAACAACGTCAATAAAATATTTCGGGATAAAACGAGTACACGAATAGAGGACAACGTAATGACAACTAGCGAGCAGATCGCCCTGAAACATTTAGCAATACATCCGCAGTTGAGACAGAATTCTGTGATATGTTCAAGATGAGCGCTCACAGAGAGAATGTCCGGAATTCAATGCTATCTACCGAGCTGTCTGAACCGGGATTCTATTTTTTTTTTATTAAATGTTATCAACAGCAACAGGAAAAGAAAAACAAGAACAAGTGACCCGTCGTCTTACCTTCACGAATTGGGCAAAAATAAAGGAGAGTGCCAAACCGTCCTTGTCGCAATAAAACTTTCAGGCGGGTAGGTGTACAACAACGCAATCGGGTAAAATTTACTTGAGTTCATTTTTCTTTCTTTCCTGGCATGAAAAGACTTTTTCGTCTGTGTGTGGATTCGTCGATCGGTGTTTTGCGAAATTAGCCATGGTTGCTGAATCTGCGAGCGACTGGGTAAGTTGGTGTAAGAATTATTGATAGGACTGGACCAGTGGATGTGGTTGGTCCGTTGGCTCCGGCGGATTTAGCACTCGGCCACTGAGCTGGAGGAAACGGGTTTGTTGGTGCCCGCTCATCGTATCGGTGCCTCTACTCCACTCTCTTGTTATCTTCCTTGATCGCTTCCGTTCAGCCTCTTCCTGATCATAAATTGTTCTTGCAGCGTAATGATTGATTGATTGACTGGTTGATTGATTGATTGATTGGTTCATTGATTGATTGATTGATTGATTGATTGATTGATTGATTGATTGATTGAAAACTTTTTCATTCAGCACGAAAGTTCCACAAAAACAATTCCAGAAATGGCTGGACCGGCCGCCGTCTATTTTGTTCCTGTTTGGTGCTCGATAAAGCCCGCGTCGTGGAATTAAAACATACACAAGGAACATATAAGTGGAGCCCACGGTCGCGGCTCAATGCCCATTAATAAACGAGATTTTGCCTTTTTTTTTCTTCTTCTTCTCTCTGCTGAAAGTTTACGGACGCGAATGATTATGACCCTAAAATAACGGTTGCGATTAGCGCTCGCGGTGACCGCTCCTCTGGTATTTCTAGTTGTGTTATTTGCGATACAAACACCTCACTTCTTTCTTCTCCATTTTTTTATACCGTGACAATTTTCAAGACGCATCTCAGGTCCCCGCAGAAAAAGTCACTTTTGCGAGTGTTATTGCTCATCTCGGGAACCCAGCCGAACCAATATCCGTCCGCTTACCGAGACCACTGCGAGCATCGGGCACGCGAAAATCAATTTACTTGGCAAGTCCTCAACACCGCTATCGCTCGCGAGGGCGAGGTTTCAGCCGAGCGATCCGTGCCAATTCGAAGTACTGTAACTTTTCTCCATAGGTGCCCGAAAAAGAAATCTTGCAGAACTTGCATCTTAATACATTTATTTATTAAAATTAATTTCAGGAAAACTACGAGATATAATCGTACCTATCATAATCAGTTCATTAAAGTCAAACAAGTAATATGGCCATTCTATAAAGAACAAGGCTGTTTCTTCAACATCTCTCTCTTTTGACCAAATCTGCTTTTAGAGTTTATCTGTCTTCCCAGCTTAGCCCGAGTTATGGCTGGTAATCTGTATAGCACGTTGAGGGCCAGTACACGCTGAAGCCGCGGCAACCCTCCGCACGGTGCGGCCGTCGCTCCACCAACGGCCGCGAGAGAGAGAGAGAAACAGAGGTAGAGAGAAACAGAGAAAGATGAGGTTGAGGGGAGAAGCTGCAGAAATACTGTCTCCATTTCAACGATATTCTTCCTTTCCCGGTGGCGAGTGGGGCGGCCGCCGCATGGTGCGGAGCGATGGAGCGGCTTCAGCGTAAAGTGCACCCTAAGTCACCGCCGCTAGACACCAATCATCCAACCCACCAGATCGGATGATGATGAGTGTGGTTCGGTTTAGGAAAGGACGCTGATTTCTGCAGCCCATGTAGGGAGCACGGCTAAGCGTCCGTGGGGCTAGGAGAAAGGGAGTGAAAGAGATAGAAAGGAGAGAAAAGCCGTAGTGGAGGACTCCAGAAATTTTCACCACCTGGGATCCTTTAACGGGCACCGACAACGCACAGTATACGAGCCTCTGGCATTTTCGCCTCCATCGAAAATGCGGCCGCCGCGGCAGTGATCGAACCCGCGTTTTTTTAGGGGCGAAGCTCCTCTTAGTCTAACCTTGTCACGCGTCAGGCGTCAGGCGTAACCCGCTTGCTGGAAAGCACGCGCTCTCACCCGCGAGAGACAACGTTGGCGCAGGCAGCGTCTCCTAGCGAGTTTCTTGATTGAGAAATACCGACTGCTCGCGTTGGAGAAGCGTTCATCGGCAACCCATATATATATATATATATATATATATATATATATATATATATATATATATGCACTGGATCTTGACTTGCAATGAAGTGCCGGTGGGAGATTTCACCTGTGCATAGTTGAACCATGAGGATTCGTAGCGTGCGCGTTAACTAAATTAATCTGGAACTCGGCACGATCTACGATGAACATCCCGAGCTTCGCCCACTCATCATCATTCACTCCGTGGATATGCTGTAATTTTTTTGGTGGCAGCCGCGTACCTTAACCACTACGCCACCGCGGCGGACAGATGCCAGATTGGCAGCACAGCTTTCTGCGTTCTTCGTCGACAACCCCCTCCACGCGTTCCACGACCGAAGCTGTCGAGACTGATTTTCAAACAAGTGAACGCGTCGCACATTACCAGGGCCTGGACATACGGTCATCCCGGGTTAAGTACCACATGGGAGTTCCGGTTAGCTCCCTTCAGTTTAGCGCCAGCAGGAGGCGCGATGCGCTCGCAATATCCGATGCAGGCTGAAGAAGTTTCTCGAGAGCCGTGAGATTTAAGTGACATCTTGCCGTGTCGCACCGAACTCAATACGACTACCACACATTCAGCGACGATTGACTTGCGCAAGTCAGACTGACTCCTCGCTTGAAGGCGAAGAATTGAAGCCTCCCGGCATTTGCCCCACGTCGCCGTACTGTACTGTACAGAGTGCTGCTGTGGACATTAAATTGAGAACATCTGTCAGACTTTACTGGAATGTACAAATTGCGCAAGGCAAAGAATAAAGTCGGAGAATGAACCAGTGAGTTCTGGCAAGCGCTTTCCGTTAGACTACAGAAGTTGCTTGGGCCGTGGCATTCAAGTTATCTACAAGAGGCCAACATCCTTTCTTTTTTTAATTTATCGTTTAGTTCACGCTGAGCTAGAGAAAACATTGCAACGAACGTCACGCACAGCTGTCTAAAAATCGACGCGTTATTCGAGATGTCTCTCTGTCTAAGCCTTAAAACTGCAATGATTTTCTTTCTTCCCTTAGGAATGCACGCGGGCTCTCCAAGAGGATACGAGGACAAAGTAAATTACGCGCGAGCAATGCGAACTCAGAGATAAGGTTAAGTGAAAGGAAGAAATAGAGAGGTGTCCAAAACACACACTTTTCTTTTGTTATTACAATACAAAAAGTTTAGTGCACATTCGTTCAATCGCCATGGCAATCATGTGAAGATTACCGCGGAGGCGTGCATACTTTTTCCCCGTTGTTCATACTAACCTTGAAATTGTTCATACGAATCTTGATAGCATACTAACCTTGAAATTGCATTCCTTTGAACATTTGTTTTCTATTTTAAATATTGTTCGCGGTTTTTACTTCCCAAAACCACGATACGATTATGAGAAACACCGCAGTGCGGGATTCCGGGAGATTTCGACCAGCTGGGGTTCTTTAACGTGCACTGACATCGCGCAGTGCATGCGCCTCTAGCATTTAACCTACATCAAAACGCGGTCGCCATGGCCGGGATTCGATCCCTTGACCTTCAGGTCACCAGCCGAGTGTCATAGCTGATAAACTACCGTCGCGGGGTTTTGATTCGCTATGAATCAATTTGAGTGCTTAAGGGCAGGCACCTCAATCAAATGACTTTTCCTGCGCGTGTGATATCTTATAGTTGTTTTGCTACATGTTCGACCTTTCCTGCATTTATTAGTTCTGTAGACTCGTAACTGTAGGCAATGCAGAAGACAATGTCACCCACAGCCACGGAACAAAATTAAACAAAACCGACATTTGCACTTTAATGTGAAATGGAATAGGGCAAATTATTTCGCTAATTACTCCAATGCCATCTACACAGCCCTACCGATTGCTCACGCCGACCATTAGTGACACATATGCGCGTACTTTAATATGAAACAATAAAGCCGGAGTCAGTCAACCCTCCTAATTTTAGAGAAAGGGCCTGCTCTAAATGGGGATTGCGCGGCCGCGCTCCTCGAATGGCGAGACTGTCAGCTGCAAAGTACGCGTGGATCCATGACGTCATTCCACAGGGCTCAACCGCACGTGGCGTGGTGTAGTCGGCCTTAGCTCGCAGTTCAACAATTAAGGCCCGGCGGCACAGCCTAATGGCGTTCCGTACAAGACGACGCAGAACTTTTATACGAGAACAAATCAGCCTAGTGGCGCCTTAGACCTTCCCCGCTTACTCACACACTAGGGAAGATTACCGTACTTATTCGCACACTACCAGCACTGTCCAGCACCAGCCAGCACAGGTGAGCACCGGCTAATTATGATTAGCGTTGGCTGACGTCGAGTAGTGCAGGATAGTATATGCTGGCTATAACGACGGCCTTCGTCGGCTAGTGTTGGCTAACGGTCATATTAAGCGATAACTTATGTCCGCTATTGTGTTGGCTAATTTTCGCTAACTCTGTCCAATGCTGCCTAAGTATGATTGTCCAAATACTAACGCGTGCTAGTGTCGCAATTGCTGGCTGAACGATGATAAATGTCGGCCAAGGTTGACTACGCTATAAGCTACCCACTGTTTCAATAGCACCATTGTCACTACTAAGTATTGGTGGAATGACGCTCACTCATAGACGCAGAAAACAAAACCTATAATTGACTCTGCCTTATGTCATTGCCACTGCCGTGGTTGCACTGGTTACGGAGTTCAGTTACTGACCGGAAAGGCTTGGGTTCGATCCTGGCCGCGGCAGTCGCAGATCGACAAAAGATATATGTTATAGGCCTGTGAATTCAGACTTAGGTGCACTTTGTAGTTAGGGACACATTGTACGGTCATTTTAGCTTGTCCATACGTATGGAATTCTGTAGCTCTCGCTAATTATCGCAGCTTTTTGCTGTGTACTCTGTCGCCACCACCACTTCTGCCTGCTGTATATACGGGAGAGCGGGGGGAGGGGGGAGGACGTAGTCAGGCGGCTAGTCGCCCTTATTCTCACATTCTCCATCAACCAATCAACACTGTATGGGTGGAAATAAATTATTATTATTATTATTATTATTATTATTATTATTATTATTATTATTATTATTATTATTATTATTATTATTATTATTATTATTATTATTATTATTATTATTATTAACAACTCCAGTGGCTGAAATTTCTGGAGCCCTCCACTACGGCGTCATAACCTCATCATAGTCTTGGAGCACAAAACCCCGGCGACTATAGCTCCTTTTGTGATTTTTCCCCCCAACAATGCATTTGTTCTCACTATCTTTTGGGAACGCGCCAGCGAAAATCTCTAGCTAACGTCCAACATGACGCATCCCAGCTGTGATGGCAATCACGTAAAAATGCCCCGAGCAGCCGCGGGACGTGAAAATAACGACGTACGGAACGGAGAGGAACTTCTACTGATCCTAGCCTGCGAACGCGCGCGTAGATAAAGCACACGGAGTTCTAGCGCTTCGATCTTCATACGCAGCTATGGCGTATCTCTTTCTGAGGCCTCTCTTCGCAGCCGCAACGAAATCTCGACGCTGGATAATAGGTTCACTGCTGGCTTTTTGTTTTGTTTCTTTAACGTGTAGATGCATAATGACAGCGTTACAAAGACCACATGGTGAAATAAGAAGTGAAACACGAAATGCTAAGCGGGTGTGCCATTTTATACAGATAAGAAGGCGGCGTTGTTCCGTTCTTGCCTTGTCCGTTTCTCATCACGCTCACTTTGCTTCTTCTATGAACATACATGAGAGATTGGAGCCTCGTATATACGGTGAAGACTAGGCGTTTTCTCATACTAGCTCCTCGAAAAGAGAATGAAACAAGCCAAACTACGAATTAGGTTAACAAGCAATATCACGGGCCGTGTATTTCTTTACACGGGCACACCCTGATGAGCTAAGCGCTCAGGTTTGGTGCATGCAAAGTATAACCAAGACCGTAGAATTGCCTGGTTTAATAGAGGTCATAAAACAGGGCCGTATTCGGCCACTTCCCTGCCCTTCACGCACGGGATGAGCTTCACCAAGAAGGAGCATGAAATTAAACGTTAGTGCTGAATGAAGAAAGTTAGAGAGAGGTTATGTACTTAATTATTAGCACAAATACAAGTGTTTCTAAGATCATACACAAAACGATTTATCCAAACATGCTGTGAGACAAGGTACCTTTGGAAGCTTGTGCATGAAGCTATCTATTAATCTAAACAAGACATTGTTCAAAGTGACGAAGGGTCCAATAGCACAGGGGAAATGGTTTCGTTGACAGTTGCTCCAGATAATCTTGCAGATATATAAGCGACCTCCCTGGCAGTTCACCTACTGGTTTTAGGCCGAACAATATTTTTATGTCAGACAACTGGTATATCGTAGTTCCATAAGCCTATTCTTATTGCTGTCGTACAAAATCACGCCGTTAGTACCCTAAAATACCTTAAACGTTTGCGATAACGTGGGCAGAAAATCCTGTAAAAATAGCAGTGCGACCTAACCGTTGCATAGTAGCTGTGAAAACCTAGTCCGTTATTTATAGTTATTAAAGTCTCTTACCATCATAATATAATTACTGGGGCTTTTTGCGTGCCAAAATCGCGATATGATAATGAGGCACGTCTTAGTGGAAAGGTCCGGAAATTTCGAGCACTTGTTATTTAACGTGCACTGAAATGGCGCAGCACATGGGTCTTTAGCATATCCGCCTCCGTCGAACATGCGACCGCCGCGGCCTTTATACCAGCAGCCGAGCACGCTAATCACTGAACCACCAGCGGCGGAAGGCTTCTTACCGAAACATCTCGCTTAAGCTGACATTTGGTGGCGTAGTGAAAGACTTCCACAGATCGCTGTTCGTTCCATAACGCCTCCATTACGACTACCGCGGCATGCTAAAACGGACGAAGCGGCGAAACTTTTTGAGTTCCCCTTTCGGTAACCCTTCTCGACACCTTATCACGGTGGCAATTAAGGTTCATGTTCGCGCATCGTGAAACTTATGCGTCAGAATTCTACCTAAAGCTATCGATCCCCCTTTCCGCCTCACGCACCCCCCCCCTCTCTCTCTCTCTCTACTTCCTTCTTTTCATTCCGCTCGTAGCCCACTTCCACCCTATTCCAGTTGCTGCAACTTAACCTGCCTTCGAGGTGCCGTGTGGCCTCATCTGGCGATCTTTCAGCTCGCGTCGACCTTTCGCAACCAACGCGTGTTCTTTCTATCTTTCTACCTTTCGGCTACTGTTAAGTGGTCGTTGCGTTTTGAAATAAAGCCGATTTTCGTTCTGCTGTCTACGCTGATGCTTTGCTGGTCCGGCGCTTCTACGAACACGCCATGACTACTGCGCACCTGTGGAGCTGCAAGAGCGACAGACTAAACACGAGGGCACTTCGAAAAGTAATGACCGTTGCTTATATTTAAGTATGGTCAGAAAAAAGTTCAACATGTGAAGCCCTATCTAATGACTGTTTCTAAAGCTATTGAAGTTATTGTTTGGATGCGATAATTGCTTGCATAAAGGAAAACACGGCGGACAATACCTTCGAAAATCATCGCTACCGGCCGCACGCACTATATACGCGAAGTGGGTGGTGGGATGCGACTCTTTAGCGAATGAAGGTCGTCGGCTGCCCGAATTCGTGGAGAGTTGTGGCTGGTTTATGGTCTGGCAGTACTGTGTAGAAGAGACGCTATAGAATAACGTGAGTACTTCACACACACAGAAACAAAGAGAGAAAGAAAAAAACGGGTGGTTTAAATGTCTCATGAACAGCTGGGGTTGCTTATAGGATCGTTATTCAGACCGATGAAATCGTTTAAGCGAACCAATAACTTCCACTTCACTAAAAATTAAAGATTGGCGTCTAGACAGACAAAATTTACTCTCTTGAGGATGTCCTCTACTTACACGTTTGTAAAGGAAAAATTATGATACGACCAGTTACGAGAATGTGGGTAAAAAAATGGCTACCTGCAGTCAATACAAAGAACAGCGTCAAGTGAAAGCCTTTTCGACTGATATCGAGAAAACTGACGAAGGTTGCTTTACTCATCTGTTACCGTAGCCAAGGCATTGACATCCTACGTTATAAGACAGAAACAAAAAAACAACATTCAATGCATTGACGTCACTCTCCTGCGCCGAAACCTACCAGAGTCAAAACCGTCCGTGGGAACTGACGTTGTGCTGAACTGGCAATTAGCAGGCGGAGATCTACAGTACACGTTGATCAAAGGAGTTAGCGCAGCATTATAACGGGTACTCGGAAGTTAACATGAATATACGAAAAACTGAGGAAGGATTCTACGAAACTAAATAAGTTACGAGAAACATTCACTAATAAAAATGTCTTTCCTTACGAGCAGGCGGCTCTTGCTTAATGAATAACCCTCCTGTGAACACATTATATGCAGCAACAGTAAACCAAGGTGCAACACTGAGTTCACATTCAATAAAAATGTTCCACATAACCCATGAATGGTTAACCACACCGCCTTGACTTCTCATACTATCCCTCATGTCTCACTTATTTCAGCGACATTAATCTCATCTTTACACGTTGAAGAAAAGAAAAAGTTGCAACGGGCATAATGCTACTCCGTGTCCATCCCATATTTAAAACAAAAGAGTAAGGGGGAAAACAACTGCAAAAGTATAAAGGCGAGCGGATGAGTTCGCGTGATCAAATGACGGCAAAATAAAAAAGAATTACTCGAAACAAAGGCGCTACTCGCGGGCACGCCGGGCCAGTGAGATATTATGCATGTCAAGGGAGCCTTCTGTAAGTCTTCATTTCTTCTTTTTTCCCACCAGTCCTTTCTAATATTTCCTTGGCGCATTAGCGCCAGAATCCGCGGAACGGCGCCTTTGAAGAAGGCCGCCATTAAACTCGATTTGCCCGTGCATGGTCGGAAAGCGCAGAACGCGTTCGCATGCGGGCGTCGTTGTCGCTGGATGGTCATCACCAACTTCCGTTACCATTATATGACGATAAAGACGGTATATAACGGTGGCACGTTCAATGCGTACGGGCCACACCTGCAAATCTATGCGTCAGAAGCATTAAATATAAGACGAAGCAAATTTCAAAATAGAATAGCAGGTGTGTTGATTCACCTATTTCTATATTATTTTTAATTTTTGTTACGGGAATGCGCGGGTTCTTCCTATAAGATTTAATCGGCATTCCTTTGAGCTCGAGTCGCGCGCTGCGAATTCTCGCAACACGGACCCCGAATAAACGGCGACTATCGATCGCCAGTCACGGTATATTTGTCCTCGCACGCAGGACCGTGTCTCCCCCTTCCTCGCACTTTATTGCCAACATAAACTTGAGAGCGGCAGTAAAACCAGAAAAAAACATGACGTAATGTGAACAGCAAGCTTATAGCTCCGAGTCGGACTATAGGCAAGAAAACAAGAATGAACGTGGCGAACTGGTCATTCCTAACAAATCCCTGCTTTTTTTTTTTTTTTATGGTACCGTTCCGTTCTTTACATCTTTCGAGGACGTAAAAAAAGTGTCTTCCTCCTTCTCGTCTACCATAAGGAGTACAATAACAATAAACAAACGGCATGACTCGCGACTGTGCCGTTATGCAAGGTGCCCTTCAAGTACCTCATCCCCCCCCCCTCCCCCTTCCTCGACCTTTTTTTTTTTTCTTTTCCCCGGTGCAGGGTAACAAACATCGCGATCTTGTTAACCTCCTTCTTTCACCGCTTTCGCCGTTTCTCTCTGCACAGTCGCATGGACTAGCCTCGTCTCCGGTAGCTAATAGAGGCGTCTATGAATGCTGACGTGTGCACTGGTTACTTATAGTTCTTTGCAAATGTAAGCGCAAAAACAGTTCGGCAAAGAAAAAGAACAATGAAACGGCAATCGTCTTTTCTGTCGAGCTTCTTTTGTTTTCAGCACCACCCTTTGCAGAATGTCAAACTAAGTAGCCACTGCCGTTCACTACTCTGATACTTATAGTTTTTATTATATTAGTCACCGAAGCAAACGCTAGTGCGCAAAGCCAATCCCTCGTCTCCTATTTCGCCTCCTTTGTGCTTCGCGCGGTAGATTAATTGGCGTCCGCGCGGGGCCAACGCTAGGGAAACTTCAGCCGCGCTCTCGCAACGTGACACTCTACGCGTACCAGCACCGTCGGAAGCCGCCCATTAGCGATACATGTGCGCGGAACCGTGTGCTTATTAATCAAATGAAAGAAACGTAATCTAATTATTGGCTAGCTTGAGACATAGTCTAGACCATAGTGTTGCTGCTCAGTGAGTAAGTTGCTTCACCGCGATATAAGGTGGAAATTGAGAACGGATCATGTGTCTAGTAATACATTTATGTATTACAGTTGACACTTGATACGTATGACAATAATGCGTTTATGTATTAGTTGACACATGATCCGTAAAACGTCTATAGAGCAGATACGACAAACCAGGGACCTTTAGGAAACAATAATATCTTATTATTTTATGCTTCTCTAGTGACGCAAGAACAAAATATTTTGCTATTAGCCAAACGTTACCCAAGTTTTCATTATGGTGTTCTCGAAAGAAAATGACGTCATTTATCATTTGTATATAACTATCTTATTCTATGCGCATAACGTTCTATACACATTGCTTGTCTATACAATGGTGATATTTAACCTATATACCCTGTGTTATTACTGCGTCTTTATTCTTGGCCTCATTATCCCGTGTTGTTTATCGTATAATTTCTAACACACAATACTGTTTATCTTTTATTAATGCTTAAATTTAACCATATACTGCACACTTGAGCGGTATGTTCTCAGTTAAGCTTAATAAGATTTCTTCCATTCACGACCGTCCTGTTATGATTACAGATGGTTACGACAATAAGCGATCACTAATCATTAACCTACAAGGCCTGCACGGCACACAGCCAAGGCCTTGCAGCACAACGTCTCTGTGAGGAATCATTATGTCTGCCATGAAAAAGTTTGGGTGGAACAACGTGCAATGATGCATTAACGCAACGAATGTGAGAGATAAACACTACGACTTTTCGGAAAAGTCCTTTCATCCATCCTGATATTTACGAACACGGCCAAGTAATGAAATCGTAAACTTTTTTTTCCTCTTGCTGCGCATGCATACACACTTCTCACATAGAGGTCGTTCTTGAAATTGGCAGCAAACGTGCGGCCTTAGAAGCTGCGTTGTAGTCGTAGCGACCTTGTCGGCGCAGACGTCAAAAATAAAAGGAACGGTATATGGAAACGACATAACGCTCCATATTTCGGACGACAAAAAACGGCTCCCATCGCACTAAAAGCATCAACAAGAAGACGGGTTGTATAGACACGGAAGCCTGCTGCTATTCGAGTAAGAGCACTGCGCGCAGGCTTTTATGTGGCTTCGCGTGCGCTTTCTTGGCTCTTCATAATTGAAGCCTTGCGTGAAGGCCTTCTGCTTCGCTTATCACATATGCCTTCTATACTGAAGCATGCAGTTTCTCCGCAGTATTACTCCAGTCTCGCAGGCTTTTCTGCGAGGCTCCGTTTGCGTACTTCCTGTAATGCCAATCTCCCGGCTATTCTTTCGTTTCACTCCATATATAATGTCCTGGTGATATATTGCGCAGCCATTGTTAAAAATGCCATAGTATCGCACATGGGCTGGCAGAAACTTATTCGCAGCAGTACACATTTCCTGGTTCTCTCGGGGCCTATCAGTCCGCTGCGCATTTGTATAATGTCTCCTGTTCTTTGTTTGACGCAAATTTATTAATAGTGCCTCTTCTTTCCCCAGTTCCACGCGAAATGGTGCTCTTGTCCTCCCGATTCATCATGACGCACTGTCACGACTCAGATAATACAGGCTTCAAGTTACAGCTTTAGGAGAATAGAGACACGGGGAAATGCGTTGCCAATACTGAAGAGCATATATCTTGCACACTTGCAAGCTATAGCGAACTCACGCTATCCCAAAGCACAATTCGAAGTCTAACGTCTCGAAAAGAGGTGCCGTCCCATTCTCACGATTGGATACTCTTGACAACTCTGTGGTTTCAAAGTCTCCAATAGTGACATGGATGTTAAAGGTAACTACTGAAAAGCTTCCTCAATTTGAACACTCAACTTACTGCAACTTCAGCAGTGCAGTGTACAGAGAACTGACGAGTTGGTTTTAACTGAGCCCTTCTGCAACTGTAAGGCATCCCACGCACGGCATGCTCACCGTGCTTTTATTGTGAACCTACAATAAAAACACGGTGAACACGACAGTGAACCTACAATTGAACAAGTAGAGGGCCGCTGTCGTCAGCACGGCAAAAAATGTCCTACGTCCCGCTTTCTGTCGCACTAAGCACACGGCTGAGAGACTCAGCACGGCCCGTCTTAAATTGCCATGCGAGCGTATCGACATATTCTGGTTACATAGGGTGTAGTGCGCTGGAGCACTTCCTCGACAAAAACCACTCGGTTATGCAGGACGTACATGCGACGAAATCCAACGCCCGTCGTCTTTGTGGACACTGGTGCTCGGAATGCGCTGTAATAATACACCGCACCGATGGAGCCAACGCTAGAGCAGCTGCCAGCATCTGTCGGTATTCTAAACTTCTATTCTATTCAATTCTATTCAATTGGCACCACGATTTGGTCTATTTTGCAGCCTTACATAAAAAGAGAGAGATAGCAAAATAGAAATCAGCGCAACCTAGTTGCATCAATGGCCAACTAGCACCAACCTATGTGCACTTACATAAGCAAACTGACGTGCACAATTTTAGACTGCCCCTGTACAAAGGAGCGCGAGGTTGATCTACATGGTTGAGCAATTGTATAAGGAAAACCGGACCGCAACAACACAGCGCATAGGACATGGAAGAGCCCCACTGTGCATGTCTTCGTCTGTCATCGTCAAGTTGCAGCGCGTTCTTTCTCGCAATACTGCTCCACTGCATTTTTTTCAGTGGGAGGTTCCCTAGTATATGCAAATGTGAGTAGAGCCACACCTCAAAACGTACACTCCACAACTTCAACGTAAACGAGATGGCTGTTTGTTATTATTCCTTCCTTTGAGGTATTTATTATGGTTCATGGGGTATAAAAGTTCAGTTGCGAGTCAGCGCCTGTGTCTGTCGTTTCTTCGCTTGAGTTCTTCTTTTTCTCGCTGTTCTATAGCACAAAATCGAACTTCACCAATTCGCCCAGCTCTCAGTGCTAAGGCTGAAAGTGTAAAGTCACGAGCAAGAATTTGGAGGCTGAAGGGTGCCGCCAACACTTCTTGCCCCTCCACGGTGGCCTAGTGGCAATGGCACTCGGCTGCTGATCCGAAGGTCGCCGGATCGAATCCCAGTAGCGGCGGCTTCATTTCGATGGAGGCGAAATGATTTGAGGCCCGTTTACTGTACGATGTCAGTGCACGTTAAACAACCCGAGGTGGTTGAAATTTCCGGAGCCCTCCACTACGGCGTCTCTCGTAATCGAAGCTGGTTTTGGGACGTAAAACCCCAGAAAAGCAATCACACTTCTTTTTCTTTGTAGCACGAGATACGGTTTTATGTGCCAAAACGCCAAAACCAACTACGAATATGAAGTACGCCTCTTAATGGAGAGCTCCGGAGTAAGGTTGACCACACGGGTGTTCTTTAGTGTGCACTTAAATCTGAGTACACGCGAGTTTTTTTCCTTTTTTTTTTCTTATCGGCCTCATCAAAATACAGCTGCTTTGGCCTCGACTCGATCCCGTGGCTTCGAGCTTCGCCAGCCAGCACAGCTGCTAAGCTACCACGACGGATGACACATTATGATGCCCCGGTTTTTTATTTTTATGTGCCATTTAGGGAAACAAAACAGCAAGAAAATATTACAAAGTCAGCAGGGATTATATCGTTCCATATCTACCGTGAACACGGAAAAGAGTCGATGCGCGTCAAATGACGACCTTGCACGAACGTTTCGTGGGTATCCTGCCGTTTTCATTACCACAACAATGCCGACTTTTCCTGGAAGCACGTGGCAAAGGGTGGTGGCTAGACTTACAAGTGATGACTGTGTGTGATGTCTTAGTGCTCATTTGTTGATTTCAATTTATTGATTTCAACACGCTTGTAGAGTGAAACGATCAATAATATGCAAGTTTACGCGGTCAGTGCTGTGGCTTTAAAGCTTTATGCGCTTTTTTTTTCTATTATTGGTGTGAAAATAAATGATGGAGCTGCCATTTTCTGGCAACGGCTACCTCTTTCCACATAGACGTTAGTTCCTTTTCTTCTTCTTCTTCTTTCTTTCTCCCTCTCTTTTTTTTTTTTTTTTTGCTATCCTCTGAGGATTGCACCGTTTTTGTCACGATAAAATTTCGCACAATGCTGTATCCACCCTATTGGACTAGAAGATCTTTTTGACTGCGTTTAACATGCGAATAGAGCGATAATTTGTCCCATGAATATTCCTCCACTTTGCGGGTTATACGCGGAACTTTTATTTGTGCCTCGAATTGCCGATCAGCCAGCCCTCGCGCTCAGGCCTGTAAGCTTCCCTCAGATGGTATAGAGCGACAGCCCTGGAAGACTGTTGGTCTTGGGTTCGAGTCTCAAACCTGGACGAACTCAACTGCGAAGTTCTTCCCGAAGCCCCTCTGGGTTTGGGTGGCGGCTTTGTGCTCCATACGAAAACATCACAATCTTCCTCTTCATCATACTAATAAGCTCTTAGTGTCCAACATGCGGCCTATGTAGGCAGAGACGAAATCGCAGGAAAAGAACTCACCCATGCGCGAATGAAATAAAGCGCTGTCTACGAGTTTCCAGAAATCCTGAAGCATGGTCCTATTCTGCAGGAGGGGCCCTTCCTGATAACAGTGCAAGCCAGACAGCTTATCTATACGATCTTAACTTATTTCAGAAAAACGCTAAAGCACTCTGGCCTTAACTCGCAGGTGGTTGGCCTACGGAATAAGCTGATTAGGGCTCATCAGGCTGCCGCTGTGCTTCTTGCATACGCGAGTTCTTCTTGCGCTATAAGTACAAAAAAAAAGGGCGCTGGGGGGTATGCACTGCCTTCATTAGACATTCGAGACACAACACCTGCAATCTCCGACGCTATTTCGAAGTACCTTGCCACGTCAGCTTGTTTTCGCATGAGAGCTGATCTGGCGCGTTCGGCGGAATGCAAAAAAAAAAAAAGGAAGCGGAATTTTAGTCTTCTTTCTTGCTCTGTCTCACTCCCTCATTCTCTCACTCCCTTTTTCAATCCCTAATTTCTAGGGGAGGCAACTGGGGAACGTCGGGTTAAAGTCAGCGCCTAACTTTCTCGACTCATTCATAATTCGTTCGTCTCTCTCTGCGCCGACTCTTACCGCTTCGAAATCCAACAACGGCATACGGAAGAAAGGCATTACGAACATGCTGCAAGAGGTCTCACATTCTGTTTAAAACGAAACTTTGGTGATTCCTCCCACGTGTCCTTTCAACAGTGTCGTAATTATGGGGTGTCCTCCTACTCGTTCACCCATGCAATACGCACTTTAAGTGCGTTGATCATGCGATTTATCACGAATTCGTCACGGTAATTAGTAAACTAATTAACGTCATTCCGTACTAGCTTAGCTACGTCACATCTCGCTCGAAAGCGCACCCCACCTAATAAACTACTGTTATGTAATACTTCAGGAAAGGTCTCAGCAGTTTACGGCAGCCATCGAGGTAACCAGAGTAATAGCTTGAAATCGGTGAAACACTGAACTGCCAGTTTCTTTCTTTCTGACTAGTGCTACAGAGAATGTTCTTGAGCTCTGAAACTCCGGTGCCGTGTCTTTCCTCTATTATTTCCCACCGCAAAACTGTCTATCTTCCGAGTGCTTTCATTCATCGCTTCAAGGTAACGAAAGGCATCATTTCAGCGAATCCTTTACGCCGCCTGCACTTTAACGTTGCGATCATCATATGCCCGCACGACTAGAAATTAACATCGCCTCTTCTGCACACACAGTCCGAAAATGGAATACTCTTCCTTCTAGTGTCACTCCCACCAGCAAAGTTTTCTCCCTTCACACTGTCACCTAAGAATACTACCGTTCAAGTCATGTAGCATTAGGAGACCCGTCTTTTTTGTGTGCACGTCCGAAGTTCTATAACGCTCTGCTTTTTTAGAACACTGAGGTAATGTGAATAAATATGAATAAAAGAAACGAATGCGTCAGTCCGCTAAAACCTTTCGTAAACTGTGTAAGATATCTAAGATGCAGGTGCAACACAAGACTGATAACAACTTACATAAGCGGCGGAGCGCAGACGGTCTGTTTCCAGTTGTTACAAATATCAACTTGGTCCCTCAAGATATACAGTCATCGATTCCGCACACTCTTACGGTCCCAGATAATGAGCGAGATGTTTAATGCATTTCGTTAAACGTGGCATTTCAGCATAGTTCTGGACGCAGGTACTCATCGAGCCGGCACTTGGAAATCCTTCTGTAATCATGGCAAAGATCTTTGCTGAGCTGAATTCCTGGTCTGGACATCATCCTCGCTGTACAAGGTATTGTTGCGCCGTTTATAATTACGCCACCGTCGCACCGAGATAGAACTCAAGAAGTGGATGACACCACATTTTCTGAAAAGTACGTAATCCTAAAATGATCAAGCAAACCCGCACGTTTGAATCAGGAGTATAATGCATTTCTGGCTAAAAAGCAAACTAGAAGTCCGACAACCTCTCATCTCAAAACTAGCGGGCGAAGCAAATACGAAAAATTCGGTCACTAAAAGCGCGCTCACAAGCGTACGATGAATGAAGGAATGTGGAATTAGGGTTATATGTCCACTGTTAAAACCACGTAGAACAGAGAAAGAGTGTGACGAATTTGTTATTCGAATATCGTGGTTAGCAGGAAAACATCGCTGAGTGAGGAAGACAAAGACGAGACAAAAGAAACGAAGAAACTCCGTGATCATCCCGCCGAGGAACATCGCTGAGTGAGGAAGACAAAGACGAGACAAAAGAAACGAAGAAACTCCGTGATCATCCCGCCGAGGAATTATGCAAATCTCAGGTTTCGTCGAACAGAACCACCGCATATTTAAGGTAGATAGGATTTCCCGCATTAGAGAGCGTAGTCCGAAAAGCCCACATTTGCATACGTTACAGTAACGAGGAGCAGTGAAAAATTAAGAAATATGTTTCAGATAAGGCTGTTGTCGCTTTTAACCTTTATTTTGTTACCATCTTTCTTTTCTTTTATACACCGATCTTTCTGTATTTCTTTCTGTATTTTTTGCGCCCAGTGGACGTAAAACCGTCCGGAAGGTGCACAAGCTAACGTTACATGACCTCATCCAAATATGCATGAAATTCGCGTCATGAGCGTAGTTAGTAAAATTTAGCGTAGTTATAGTAAGCGTAGTTAGTAAGGTGACCACTCGGTCACGCGTCCTGCTCTTTATTCATCACGTAATTCATTGCCAACAAATGATAACACAAACAAAGCATGGTTGCAACAGCTTAATTGGGCAACAGACATCACTGAAGTATGAACTGTACTCATAGGTAAACTATCGCCTAAGTAAAAAGAGAAAACGCCAACCCAGGCTTTTATACAGATCGTAGAACTTTTTTAGCTGCGCTAGCACGCACGGACAAAGAAGAGACAGACAATGCTTGCGCAATACATGTATATATGTCACGTGCGTATGTCACTTGTCACGTGTATATATGTAGACGTGTACTTCACACTGGTGAATGTGCGTAGAACTGAGTGTTCAGTGGGTGAAAAACACACTGAACACTCAGTTCTGCGCACATTCACCATTGTGAAATTAGGGAATAATTTCACACCGGTGATCACCAGATATAGTAATTTGGCTGTTTTAACTAGCTGCAACTTTCAAAAGTATCTTTATTGTATATTTGTCATTTCTTTCGGCCACAAAAGAGTGTCTCGTAATACTCTTTTTTTTTTAATTTCAGTGCAACTGTACCCCGTTCTGTGCCTTCCCGAAGAAAGATTGTTCTTTTTTTATCTCGCTTATTGATAGGGCATGCGTGAGATGTGCCCATAAGAATGCAGTTATATTCAGGGAGGTTAGAAAAGAAATTCTGGTGTGGAAGCTTTTCCAATGTCTGTCAATCAAAAGCAAACCCAGCACTTGCCCCTCGTTGATCTCGGAAACACATTTTTGCAAGGTGGCGCTCGGTTAGAGGTCAAGTTCTTTCGGTAAGTTAATGCAAGTGCTATGTTAACTGTAAAATAATACATTGCTACCCCAATGAAATTAATACATCTAGGCGAGTAGCGATGACGTGATCTCCAATAGGAGATCACGATGTGCTGCCACATATTATTACACGTGCCAACACATCGTGACGTGCGAAGAAAACTAGTAACACAATGACACGCGTGGAGCAGTAACTGTCAGCAGAAATGTTAGTCGTCTAACTCGTGAGGCGTTTCAGGAATACACCGCGCTCTTTTTTTTTTTTTTTTCTGCGAGGTAACGTTTTCTCGCTTCCCTCCTAATATGGCGGGAGTCTATAGCTTCACCTCTGCGGCCTAATTTCCACTCCAGAAGTCTTTTTTTTTTTTAACTTCCTTGGGAATATTCAAGGCGGATCCCATACACAGCGTTAATTCACAGCTTGCGCGAAGAACCTGCCGAGGTTTTGATGCAGTGTACAACTTTTCTTCGTGAAATCGAACAATTAGCGCCATACTGCTGATATTTATTTCTCATGCCGTACCTTCGCTACACAGCTATCAAATCACGAAAATACGCAGAACAAGAACCAGCAACAGTGGATACCGCACCTGTAACGTGAGATTAGCTCTAAGGAAGGCATTTTGCAACTGAAGCGAATATTATAAGGGAAAAGCAGTTTGTCGCAGTCGCTACCACATTTGTTCCTTTTGTTCATTCGCAATTTTCAAGCGCGCTCATGCAATATCGTACGGTACCGGGGAAAGAAGCGAATCACTCATGGATGCAATTTTAATATCGCTTATTGCGAGCACCAATATAGAAAGCTATTAAAGTACGGTCCTTTTTTTTTTAATGTCATAGCATCGACCGTCACTGCAACACATAAATTGGAAATTCAAGAAATCCATTTTCTTTTGGAAATCATTCGGCGCCCGGGTCACGCAGGACTCGAGAGCAATGAGACAGCGGGCTTTTGTCAACCGGGCGGCCGACCACTCTGATGAAAACCCTTTCTTACAGCGAGACATCGTTGAGCACCAACGGCGCGAGCGACAGATGTACAGTCTAGCACACCGAGATCTATATATGCGCCGGGTTCTTACGACTGGCGTAGAATACAGACGCACTCATATCCAAACTTTTATCTGAAAGATTGCATCCGCCCCACAATACACAGTGATCGCTGTCCGTGGTGCGGAGGCCGGCCAACTCTGGCCCATATTGCTAGGAATCGGCAAAACAGGCCACCCAAAATTAACACACCGGAACTAGCCGGTATACTTTGCGGAAAGGAGCAGCGGGAGGCTTGGCTCGCCAGCGACGATCGGGAGATTCAGCTAGCACTCCTCGATCAGGCACGGCGGACCGCGCGCAAGCCAAGAGAGCCCTGGAGCAGGGTCACCCACCGCCCCGCTCCTATACCTCCTTGTTTTTTTTTATTCAACACAACAAACGTGTATATTCCTGATGAAGGCCGTTCTCCGGCTGAAATGTTGAATAAACGCTTTCCCCATTTTGTTGCCAATTCCGAGGGTCTATATATATAGACCGAGGGTCTAATAAATATATATATATATATATATATATATATATATATATATATATATATATATATATATATATATATATATATATATATATATATATATATATATATATATATATATATAGGATTTCCCTGAGCTCGAATAAATATTTTCAAAAGAAGATATTCACACGATTAACACAAACATAACTTTACTGACGTTGCGGCCGTTGGACCGGCCTTCATCAGAGTAAAAAGGTGTTGCAGAGCACCTTGCTTTCAAGGGTACAGGAAGAGGAGAGAGTGCGGCTACAAAGGCGTACGTCTGTACAGGGAATGGCTATGAAGTCTGCCTGGACAGAACACGTGATCGGCTGCGGCGAGCACGAAGCGTCACCGTAGCCTCTCAATTAACAGCAAGGCGGCACACTTACAACCCCGAGGGATTCTACTGCCTGTATGTGACGTAACTGTAAAGCCACTCCACATTGTTAAAATGGTAATCACTACAGCAAAATGGATAAAAAAACAACAAAAAAACTGATTTATTGGCAAACGGCTTGCTAGAATCGACTAGAATATCTTGTAATGGAAAAATATAAACCATGAAGGAAGAAAAATGGAAATAAAATAACAGATATAATAATATATAAATAACATAATATATATATATATATATATATATATATATATATATATATATATATATATATATATATATATATATATATAAATGGCCGGGAAGGTGCACATGCTTAGACAGGGGCAGGTTCAAGGAATTTTTTGCGTGTGACTTGTGATTACTAAACCGTATTCGGAAAGGTGCTTCTGTCTGACCAATATATTGCTGATTGCATTTAGTGCACTCGACCAGGTAAACGACATTAGCCGTGTCACAAGTGAAGTTTCCTTTAATTTGTACAAAAAAGTTGACGCGGTGCTTTTTGCTTTTTGTGTAGTTCTAATATAAGGGCAGACCTGGCAACGTGGCTTATTACATGGCCTGCAGCCAGTGACACGACATGGATTTAATGTTGTGTTTGGTCAGTACACGCGAGGCGGTTCCACGAATATTATGTTATGTTATGTTTTTTAAGAATAGCTGATACCTTTGGCAGCGATGCAGAGTGAGTAAGTATTAAGTTGGTCTTGTGTTCCCTGTTCGATGACTGATTTTTCAGAATTTCAGCGCGGTCAAGCATGTCGGCGCTGATATTATATATATATATATATATATATATATATATATATATATATATATATATATATATATATATATATATATATATAGAATCAAAGGGTCACGTTGAAAAAACATAACATTTATTACGACGTTTCGGCCGCGAGACCGGCCTTTATCAAGCTTCTACTACAAATGGTACGCACAAAGTCTACATGACAGTAACGGGGAAAAGAAAGGGAGGGAGCATGGCTGAAGTTGAAAGGGGGAAAAGACGAAAGGAAGAAAAGGGGGAGGGGGGCGGTGTATGGAAGAGTGGTGGCGGCCTTGAAAGCCCAAAGATAAAATTAAAACCACGTGTTTGACGTATACCGAAGTAGAAGTTAAATGAGGGAAGGTGGAGAAGGAGCGGTTTCGGCGCCGCCGCTTTGAGTCACGGGAGCCGTGCATGTAGCCATCAGCTCAGCCCTCTCCTCAGGGCACAACATGCAGCTCCAAGAAGCGCGACGCATGGAGGGCTAAAGAAAGCCAGATGTAGAAAAACTGAGAGCTGTGGCGGCCTGTAGCAACAGGAAAACTGCCTTGGGAAGTTAGAAGATAAAGGAGATACGGGGTGAGATAAAAGAAAGGAGAAAAAGGAGTAGAAAAAGAACGAAAGAAATAAAAGGAAGGGGAGGGGGCGGTGGGCGCGTGGACGCCTGTGTGAGGTGGAGCACAGAAACATTTGCAATACGATGACAGTAAGGTGCACAGTCACAAATACAAACAAAACGGGCTCAGCTGAACAGCCAATACGGATAAAAGCGCGCAATAGAAATATACAGTAACAGGAGAAACAGAATACCATTGCGAGTGTCTTACACAGCAATTATACATACGTATATGTATGGAAACATGCACTAATACACAGACGTATCTAAACACACCTACATACATACACACTCAAAGCATACATATATATATATATATATATATATATATATATATATATATATATATATATATATATATATATATATATATATATATATAATATTAATTTTTAAGGAATGTTAATTTGCCGACGGTCTCGTTAAGCCCGCCAGACATAGTGTTGAACTTGTGTATTAGGTATGATTCACACGCCTCCCTGTCGTAATGGGTCTGGAAGCCGGATCGCAGGATTGTGACTCTGAATTTGTCGAATTGGTGTCCAATGATATTTGCGTGTTGTGAAATTGGAAGTTGCGGCAGTGATTTTACGTGGGCCCTATGGTTATTAAAACGAACTCTGAAGGAAGTTTCCGTTTGTCCAATGTATTGTACGCGACAGACTGTGCATTCTAAAAGGTAGACGACGTTGCGTGTGTCACAATTGAGTTCACCCTGAATTTTATAGCGAAAGGAAGATGCGCTGCTTTGCGCCACGTCAGTTGTGTTAATCACACGGCAGACCATGCACCTCGGTTTGTGACAGGGTGCGCAACCTTTGTTATTTTCGCGTGTCGTTGTGGATGTTGTTACTCTGTCCCGTATATTTGCTGCACGCCTGTAGGCTACACGAGGCGGTTCTGGAACGAGTTGCCGCATTTTCTCGCTCTGTAAAAGGATGTTGTGATGTCTCCGCAAAATGGAGTTGATGTTAAGTGCAGGAGATGAATAAGTTAGTATGAGATTGACATGTGCGTTTTGTTTCACATGAGTGGTTTTTCGAATGAGGTCACCGCGCTCTTGTTGCCCGGCTTTTCTTATGGCATCCTCAACGACCGACGAAGGATAGCTTTGGCGCTTCAGGTCCACACGGAGTTGCTCGCAGTTGGATGCGAAATCCTCTTCTTTAGAGCATATTCTTTTAAAGCGCAGGGCCTGACTATATGGAATGGAGGTCTTGCAGTGTTTTGCGTGCGTAGCTGCTGTGGAAGTGCAAGTAGTGGTGCCTATCGGTCGGTTTCTTGTAGACAGTTGTTAAAAGCTTGTTGTTGGTAAAGGTAATTGTGGTGTCTAGGAAATTTACTTCCGAAGCCGAATATGTAGAGGAAAATGAGATACTTTTATGGACGTTGTTATAATTTGATATGAATTTCAAGAGTTCAGCTTCCTCGTGAGGCCAAATTAGGAACACATCATCGATGAACCTTTTGTAGAGGAGGGGCTTTAGTTCGCAGCTCTCAAGAAATTCGGATTCTAGTACTCCCATGAAAATGTTTGCATAGTTGGGGCCGATTTTCGTACCCATTGATGTGCCACTAACCTGGACAAAGTGTTTGCCATCGAATTCAAAGTTATTGAGTTCCAAAACCAGTTTTAAAAGAGTTTCCAATGTTTCCGCGTCTACTTTCTTGTCCAGTGAAGAATGTGTATAAGCGTGCACAACTGCCCTGATGCCGTCCGCGTGTGGGATGTTTGTGTACAGAGAATTCACGTCCATGGTGACGAGAAGGCTGCCATCTGGCTGCCAGCTGCATGTTGTGCCCTGAGGAGAGGGCTGAGCTGATGGCTACATGCACGGCTCCCGTGACTCAAAGCGGCGGCGCCGAAACCGCTCCTTCTCCACCTTCCCTCATTTAACTTCTACTTCGGTATACGTCAAACACGTGGT
>CM023485.1:79615791-79845047 GCA_013339685.2 Hyalomma asiaticum | reverse complement strand
TCGAGCTCTATGTGTATAGATAATCTTGGAACACTGCCCTCACCTACCAAGGGCTCTGAACGCATTGGAAGCGCTTTTGGGCTTTCTGAAAACAGCTGACCTTACCGACAGCCTTTGACACTGTAGGACTGTGTTCTAGATTTTACATTCGCCCTCTGTCCGCCGCGGTGGTCTAGTGGTTAAGTTACTCGGCTGCCACCCAAAAAAACGCGGGTTCGATGCCGGCCGCGGCGTTCGCATTTTCGATGGAGGCGAAAATGCCAGAGGCCCGTGTACTCTGCTTTGTCAGTGCACGTTAAAGAACCCCAGGTGGTCTAAATTTGCGGAGCCCTCCCCTACGGCTCTTCTCTCCTTTCTATCTCTCTCACTCCTTCTCCCACGGGCGCTTAGTCCGTGCTCCCTACATGGGCTGCAGAAATTAGCGTCCTTTCCTGAACCGAACCAGAACCACAATTATTCTCCCTCTATCCTTTTCTTTCTCGTCTCCCGTCCCCCAGTGTAGGGTAGACAACCGGTCTCCTGACTGGTTAACATCCCTACGTTCCCTTTCTTATTTATTTCTCTCTCTGTCTCTCTCTTGAGCATGGCAAAGGATTTCCCAACAACGCTGTGCCAGCAGCCAGATGTCGTCGGCGTTCTTTCGAAGGATTTACATGACGTCTCTTGCCATGACTTCGTAAGTTCATATGATTTAGCAAGACGGCACTTCTGTATTTCTACACTGTTTCCAATTTCCAGTCACTGGCCGATCGAAGGAAGGAATTCGGTCTCCGGACTCTCCGCTTCAAAATACGTCTACACCCACCGTGCCGAGCGAACGGAGGATACATGCGCGCGAAAGCTATTTGAATTTGGAGCCTTTATAGCCTTTATTGTAAAGAGCCGTCGTTTCGCCTTCGTCGCGCGAGCCTTCCACTGACAAGCTCATTGGTTTAAGTGTTTCGTCTCCGTTGCCGTCACAGAGACATGCCATCTCCCTTTACAGCAGCGAGTAAGTGCCATTCTGTTATTGCGCTTTCCATCGTCGCAGGGCCTTCTTATTTCATTCGCTTGTATATTATTGAGTTGTTGGCATCGCCTAACCCGAGGGTCTTCCACAGCATGAGCAGCTGTCCGTAGGCTCTCGGTGACACGCAGATCCGAGACTAGGCTGCCGCCGCCTGAATAATAAGCAGATGTGCTCTTCCGGTTATCAGCTTTTTTTTTTTTTCTTGCGAGGCCTATATGTTCGTCGTGGGTCCTGTGCCGCAGTGAAAAGACTATGGCCTCGGGCGGCCTCTCTAGTCTTCGTCGTCAACCTGTCGTCTTTTTGTTCGCGAGGCGAACGAAGCAAACAGCATTAGTGATCGCTGCGCAGGCAGAGCGCTCTCGTGTTCCCTTGCTCATCCTGGAAAGCTTCGCACACATTAGCATAGCAATGAAGCGGAGTAGTATTTCCTGCATACGCATTCATTTTTTTTTTTCGCTGTCCTCCGTCATCTTTCATCGCGTTCCCTTCATGTGGTGCATATTGGTGCTGGAGAACATCGCGCAGGTAACGAAATAGAGTTGTTACCAGTTCTGCCTTGAGGATACGATGTTCTGCTGTTCCTGTCATCCTCGTGCTATGATTTATATTCATATAAATAACGAAAGTAGTCGTATAAAGGATAGAAGCAAGAAGGTGGGATGTGGGAATAGACTAGCGATTCTACTTTTCTGTTCCTTTTATTGGAGCTCGCTATCTTCATTCCAGGCAGTTTGTGTCAACGTAGCCGTAATTCTTGTTGCTGAGGGAGTGCTATTAGTAACCTAACTGGATGCATGTAAAAAAAAGAAAACAGTCAGTGTGTATTTAGAATCCCCTCTCGTCGGGACAGGATGAAATTAGAGTAGATGTTTAAGGAATTATAATAAAAAACTGCACAAACAATGAGTGGGGCAGGTCTAGTTGTCACAATTCCTGCTTGCGGTATTATTTCGCAACAGTTTCACAGTTGCGCGCAAATAATCTGCCCGTTAGTGCAGGTCTGACGAGATGAGTGTAGGTGGTGATAGCGTTGGTCTGACCGCATGATTATGGCGCTCGCTGTAGTTGGAGTCTGTAGGTCAATGTTAGTTACTTGGTGTTCTTTAACTTTCAGCTAAGCATAAGCGTGTCATCTTCTTCTGTATTTCGCCCCCCTCCTTTTTTCTCCGCGCCTATGGAAATGAGATACAGTTTCATAGTCCCTGAGCCACCGCGACAGGTTTTCTCTCTAGCGAGAAGTAGGGACATGACATATATTCAGAGCGAAGGATCTAGTTTCCATATCCCACAGTGCCGTGTGTTCTCCGTACTTAAATTTTGGAGTGATGGTGATGATCATGCGCCTTCAATATGCGACGCAGCCACATTGGATGAAGACCGTGAATCACGTTGCTTATTTTCCCTCAATAATAATAATAATAATAATAATAATAATAATAATAATAATAATAATAATAATAATAATAATAATAATAATAATAATAATAATAATAATAATAATAGGTGAACTTCATTGATAATAATGTGCATCTGACAATATTTGCTGTGAGTTTGTGGTGGCTAGCGCCGCTTACTGTTGGCTAGCACTTCCTGACATTGGTTAGGCGCCCACCAGTCTTGCGTAACGTTGGCTGCAGTGTAGTGTTGGCTATTACTTCTTATAACGGTAATAAACATTGGCATGTTCATTACTACGACGCTGCATCTTTCAGTACAACGTTGCTTCGCCCTGTAGGAACGTGCCAACGAGCGCTACTTATTACACGAACGTCAGCGCAAAGCAAATTTGTTTCCTGTGCTGGGGTCCCAAACGCGCGCCGCATAGCCGCTACACAATAGACTACGCTTTCTAGATGTGGATATATGTGAACCACATTAAATACTTGGGCTTTCTTTGGTTTCGGGTACCGACTTCTGGCGTGTATGTGTGTTCCTATAGGTGGCTCTTAGAAAAGGTCGCAGCTTGGCTGTCTCACTATATTCATGAAGTGGATGGGCCTGCCATTTTTGTTGCCCGTTTTAACCTCACTGTTATGGCGTCGATAACTGAAGGCTTTATTTCCGCGTCGCGTTCATGTTATCGTGTTCGCGTTCTTGATCAATGTAAACTTGATACGAATTTAGGCGTAATTTCTTTTTAAATGCGAAGCATTTCTTACCGAACTTCGGCGACTTTGAGGGTATCTATCTATCTATCTATCTATCTATCTATCTATCTATCTATCTATCTATCTATCTATCTATCTATCTATCTATCTATCTATCTATCTATCTATCTATCTATCTATCTATCTATCTATCTATCTACGATTTTGTGCTCTCCTGGCCGTTTCGCTAACGGGATGTTTACGAAAATAGACCGATCTCACCACACGATCTGCGCATGCGCGAGCTTCCGAGAGCGGCGCCGCCGCCATTTTAGTTGTAGTCCTCAGAGCACAGCTGCTAAGGCTGTGCTTGCTGCATGCTATAAGTTTACTCGTGTTTCTTACGAATCCTTGGCGTGGACGACGATTTAACGCGCCGGAAAACGATGTCCGGGCCTCCTGTGGCCGTGTTTCACTTAAATTTACCACGCGATGTAGCGCTGGTAACGAAAAAAAAAAAAAGGCTGACAATATAAACATGCGACCTGGTCGCAGTAGCGCACCCAGGATCTCTGCCAGGGGGGGGGGGGGGTTCAATTGTTTCACGAAGGGCCGGGCATGCGATTACACAGTTGTTGCGTGTGTAAAAAAGTAAATAAAGTTCTAAATAAAATGCTAAATAATAGTGACATCAATGATGTTGATTAATTTTATTATTCTTTCTGCGTTTTGCAGAGACATTAGCGTCATATTCTTCTAGAACTTAGGAGCAGATACGGAATGGGAGGGGGGTTAGGTCGGCCTCAGGGGGGGGGGGGGTTGCAACCCATGGACCCCCCTCCCCCGTCGGTGCGCCACTGCCTGGTCGTAATCTCGTCGTTATATAGTTCGTGCGCCCGTGTCGCTTCAAATTGCTGTTACCCGTATTCGCTGAATTAATCGCAATAAAAAGACAAGTAAGAAAGTCTTAGAGCACGTATCGTGCAGAGGTGGGACGCCAAGAGCACCAGAATGGTGAAAACTGAAGACTCAGTCGAAGGAACGATTTTGCGTTTGCTTTGTCAAAGCAAAACTTCACATGCGCAGTGTGTTGTTTATATACATGACTTCGATCATAGTGATGCGCTAGATGTGAATGGATAGAAAACGATCGCGATGAAGATGTTAAAGGCGCGTCCACATTAGCGGAACGATGACTTGCCGCACACCGTTAGCGAAAACTTACGGGCCGCTGCTAATATCGCGAACAACAAGCAGTTCCTGCTGCATAAAGTACGGATGAGTCGTTGAGTAACTTTGACAACAGATGCAAAATGACTAAAAAGCGGCAGCTCGCTCTGCCCGTCACCCTCACGCCCGAAGGCTCGGCGCCGATGTCGTCGCTAGGTCTTACCGCTTCAAAACGGCGTCGGACATTATTACCTCAGTAGGCGTATGACCCTATGCAAGCCACTCGCACACATAAGATGACACGTTTTGTCATTGGTATTTACGCTTTAATTTGTGCTCGCAATAAAATCACACACTGAAAACCATAACACCGGCGGCGCCGATGGTTGCGACGCCGGCGTGGTTGAGAAATCGCCGTGCGCAGCGTGAAGTATGCGCTACAGTTGAGCTGGGCTTGTGTCAGATACCTCATTCACGTCAGACGCTTGACAGTTGCCATCGCTCGTAAAAGGTCAATTTAGGCATCTTCTAGCAATCACTATTTTGTCCAGAAGACAAGTTGTACCCACTCCGACGCCGCTAACGATGATCGCCCGGCAAAATGATCGTACACACTCTATGAATCGTCGCAGTCACTGATCGGCCCGTCCGTGATGTGCCTAACCTATTATGACGCTGCTCTAGGACACTGCTAAAACGCCATGCATAAGATAACACAAAATTCACGAACAATGCTGAACAAGCCGTGTGCCGTAGGGGCCGGTCTGTCCGACGCACCAGTTCCTGCCGGAGCTTGACATCCTTCGCGAACGCGAGAAAAGCGAAGTGCTTTTGTTTCAGGCTGTTCTGGTAGCATCCCGGGATATAGGACGTAAACCCAACCACCAAAATGTTTCGAAATAAGGCTGATAAAGCTCGTTAACGCCGCTCTCCCATGCAGCGGCCACGCATTTGAGCGTACCGCGACTGCCGCGAGAACTACAAGTTTCGGCATGCACTGCGGCAGCGGTGGCGTGGTGAAACAGCGCGGTGAGATCGGTCTATTGGTATGTCACAGCATAACTGCACGATGAACATACATGACAGGTCAAAACATGAAAATATGACATGCCTGTCATGAGCAGCATGATTTACACGCCACGGTCTTAGTGCTCTACTCGCCGTTTCGTTAATAGGATGTATACGAAAATTGGTATACCACAACACGACTGCATAACGAACACAAATGACAGATCATAACATGAAAACATGACATGCATGTCATGAGCGGCATGATTTACATGCCACGGTCTTGGTGCTCTCCTGGCCGTTTCATTAATGGGATGTATACGAAAATTGGCATGCCACAACATGACTGCTGAAAAACATAAATGACAGGTCATAACACGAAAATCATGACATGCATGTCATGAGCGACATGATTTACATGCCACGGTCTTGGTGCTCTCCTGGGAGTTTCGTTAATGGGATGTTTACGAAAACTGGTATGCCACAACATGACTGCATGACGAACGTAAATGACAGGTTATAACATGAAAAGCGTGACATGCATGTCATGGGCGGCATGATTTACATGCCATGCGTTTCGTTAATGAGATCTATACCAAAATTGCTATGGCACAACACGACTGTATGACTATCATATATGATAGGCGATATCATGAGCGGCATGATTTACATGCCACGGTCCTGGCGCTATACTGCCGTTTCGTTAATGGGATGCATACGAAAATTGTTATGCAACAACAAGACTGCATGACGAACATAAATGACAGGTCCTAACATGAAAACCATGACATGCATGTCATGGGCGGCTTGATTTACATGCCACGCGTTTCATTAATGGGATGTATACGAAAATTGCTATGGCACAAGGCGACTGCATGACGAACGTAAATGACAGGTCATAACATTAGATTCATGACATGCGTGTATGAGCGGCATGGTTTACATGCCACAGTCATGGTGCTATTGCGCCCGTTTCGTTAACTTCATTTGTACCAAACTCGGTATAGCGAGACAACAATGCAAATCCATTTTACGTTCCTGATGCGTGCTTCGCATTTCCTTGATTCCCACTGCACGTGGGATCTGCCATTTTTTTGCACCTCCATAAAAAAAAAGAGCTTTGCCTTCTGATCTAGTCTGTATTTTTAGGAGAGAATAAGGGGAAATTAAGGAGCACAGCCGCCGTGTTTCAAATAATTAGGCACAGCGCCACACTCTAGCAGAGCCTTTGCTTGAAATATATAGTAAGGCTTACTGGTCAAAGCATTAGGACGCTAAAAAGAAGCGGAATAAATAAATGCGCAAGAAAGACCAGTAATCTCGAAGTATGTTTCTTAGTCACTGCTTTTTCATGCCTGAATATTTCCACCAACAGTACACGCTAGCATGGGAAATATTTTTCCTAGGAACTAAAACCAAGCGCAATGAGCTACATCGCGTCAAGCGACAAGCCACGAATGTGATAGTCGAATCAACGGGAAAGTTACGACCCACCAATCTGGCAGCTCGATCATTGAGAAAGATAATCTATGGTGCACCAGCATATCCCCTAATTTTAACGTATTCCCATTCGTAAGTTTAAAACTATCTAGTTCAACAAGTGTTGATAAGCATAACGCTTTGCGGTGAGGCCCTATTGCGCATAGTCTCTGACGTCTTTATCATGTTGTATTATGCACATCTGTAGATTGGAGAAGTGAATTCGTTACTAGGCTTATTTGGTTCACGGAGAACGATTTCACTTCCAGCTGTCCCGCGAAGGACATTTTTTTTTTCATCACTAACTGAAGCCAGGCACGAGTCCGCTGTGATACGGTCAGAAAATGTTCCCTATTAATTTTCAATGCGACAAAACTGGAGCCTGCAGGCCAGGAAGTGTCAGAGCGAGCGGAACCGGACAAGAGATCAATATTTAATTTCGGACTGGAAACCATAAGCAAAGCGACGTGGTTAACCGGCTGTCTCGATTCTTCTACATTATTAAAAAAAAAAAACCTCCAGAACGAAGTTTTAATGCGCCAAGAGAACGGCCCAAAGGCGCGATTACAAACATTACTTTTCTGCGAGCCCGCAAAGGGGTTCACACCTGTCGCAATAAATAAAGCAAAAGTCGACGCCATCGACCGTCCCCCTCGCCTAATATTGCGGTGTTTTTTCTTTGGACGTCACATTTTGTCTAGCTGCTGGTATCGAGTATAAAAGCGAGAGAAAGCGGTGGCATCGAAGATTATATCCGCTCCGGGAGCAAGGCCACGAACAGCTTAGCGCGTAGCAGTCGCACCCAGAACTGTTCGTACTTGGTCCGCGCGACACAGATGAAACGCGCGTCGGGTTCGCTCTCGTGAATGTTTGATCCGTGTTATTACAAATCGCTAAAGAATTCATGCTTCTTCGCAGATTCAGCACAGACACGCGTGCAGACGCTGGCTTAGTGGACAGCTGCATTTATCTTTCTTTTCTGCGTCTTTCTTTCTTCCTCTCTCTCTCTCTCTCTCTCTATGTGTGTATGTGCGTCTCTGTGTGTTTGAGAGAGGGAATCTTTGCCCGGGCGTGGTACGTACCACGTGACTTTCTAAGGGCGCCTTCTCCCTCGCCTGCCGCTCTTGTTTGATCAGCGAGAAGGCCGAGTTCTCGGAGCTCGGAAAGGGGGTGTACGGAGTGGAACGAAAATATTCACGAACGTGTGAAGACGGACGACTTCGCGGGATAAAACTAAACGCTCGCGCTAGAGTAGAGGGCGCGCTAGTACGCGTTTCGAGAGGGTAATAGTGCCGTGCACTGTGCAGCCGGTTGTGCGGAGTGTCCCGCGAGAAATCAGCCCCGAAGCGATGAATACATAATTCAGGCCGCCATTACTCTTTCCGGCCTCGACTGACACGCTGAACTGCGATGGAATGAAAAAAGACAAAATGGATGAAGCAAGAAGAGAAATGAGCAGGGTGTATAGTAATGTAAATACACAGTACCGAGGCGATGCGAAGAATCGCTTCGAAGGAAAGAGTGATTCACATATAACTCGTCTTTTTGCCTTTATCCACTAGCTTTTATAGTTACGTAAACAATGAAGAATAGACAGGTCTTTCGTTCCGGTTGAATATCATTGGCACCTTTCGCGACATAACGCGGAGGTTCTGTTTATACAGCTCTTTGTTCGGATAGACCCTATGCATATATTGGTCGCAGCGAGTATAGAAACCCTCTAGCATACAGCACACGCACGCTCACTGCGCCCTGCATGTTTGGTTCTTGTATTTGCGCAAATGAGAGTAACCCATGAAAAGATCTGTTATACGGGACTTCCTGTGCATACGGGCGGTTGGTGTTTTTGTACGTGCTTTGTACCATATTTTCACGGAACATCTAGAATGCCGAACGCTGAATCTGGGCAAACATTTCTAGCTTTATATAAGAAGCGCCTCACTTTTACATCCCGCGCTTTCGGATCTAGCTCGGTAGTTGAACCCAAGAAGTAATAAATAGTTATCCCAGACACTTCGCAGCCTTTTTACGAACTTCACATCGCTGCAGAAGGTCGCTCCTGACATCTTATAGTGAGTGTGACTCTCATTTCTTAAACGCCGTGACCAGCACTGTGGAAACAAATCCACGTTAATGCCGGTGAATTGCACAATTAACGCGTCTAGCTTCGTCATCGTAAGTTTAACGTTTGTGTGACATCCCGAGAAGGCTTGTTAACGGACGTTCAAGAAAGGTGCAGCTCCTAAAATTTTCGTTGAAAAACAGGAAAAAAAGAGGTCATGAGGAATATGTAAATCGTCACGCTGGGTATTTCGGTAGCGGTGTTGCAAACAGATACAACTTATGCGGTGCTTTGCTGGTACGGAACCCAGTAACTATAGCGACAAGGGTGCGCTGTGTTTACGTCAACGATGCACACACTTCTTCAACATAGAAACATTCCCGTCTGCACAGCTCTCTTCATTTGCCCATGAGGCTGAGGCATTTAATAAAATAGCAGGGAAAGTTAGCAAGTCCAGCAAACCGCAATATGCAAAGCGCTTTGCGTCTAGAAAATTACAAAAGGGCATGACGTGCGTTTCGATTCTTTCAAGTGGTCGTTGTGCGTTCTGTCAAGTAACTGACAGTTGTGTTTGCCTTAGCTTTGTATCATGAAGCTTCTACAGTGAAGTCTCAGTGACAATTCGACAACGCCTGTGAGAGTCGCACTCAAACTATTGTTGCTGTAGGCGTATAGAGGGGCTACCCGGATCTCTGAGAACATACATTACGACTGAGCTAGTTCTCTTTATCACCAAGCTGTCGACAGTTGATGGCGACAAACAACGATATGCACGAACTCCGTAAAGCTATCGAGTGGATAGGGCTTGGTCATGTTATGGGCAATGAAAGAGAAAATTTTTTGGTCTGAGTGGTAGGCAAGTGGTACATTCATGTGTAACCAGGCGCCACTGAAGGTTACCGCATCCCAAACAAGCTCGAGCGATCCGGCCACCACGTGGGCCCACAGTTGCCGTGCACAAGGCGTCTGAAGAGGTTGGTTGCGGAGGCTGGAGAAGTCACGTGACACCACCTCCTAGTGTTTTTCTCTTCATGTTTATATTGACCCACAATCAGTCGCGATGCGGCAGCTGGAGAGCCACACCCAGCAGCGTTCAACAGCACCACCCGGCTCGCGTTGCTACAAGCACGCGCGACGCGCCACATACGCGAACATCGTCGTCGTGTGTGATTCTCGAGTTCCCTCTGGGAGCAATTCTCACAGGGCAAATTTTCGCACGTCAAAGTTCAAGCAAAAATTTTTCGGGATTTTTGCTCGTGCACACTTTTGAGTAAACAAAAGTGTCCTGCGGTTAGTGTAGGTGCTTGCGCAAAAGCAAAAAGTTGCGAAACTTTCGTGATTTCTGCGTCTAGTACAAGTGGCTGTCTGTAATAATTTGAAGCACCTGTACTGCTATAATCAGATGGAATCAAATGAAGTCTAACAATAGGTATGGGGGCTCAAAAAATGCTATTAATTATAGGGAGTTCTACGTGATAATTAATCATTTTTAATATTAGGAAACTTCACAGAAAGCTTGAATGTGGCTGTGCTAACACAGTCTCCCTACCGGACCCACATAAGAATGCTCAGTTCTGAACTCGCTGAAACGTTGCGACTTTTGTGAATACTTTCTTCGCGCTTCATGTGCAGCGTTGAGGACTAATAACGACTAACGACGTCTTATTAGGAACAAGGCACGCCAGAAAACTTCCACTCATGGGATTCCTGCACCGTCAGCCGGAAATTACCGCTCTCAATTCCACTTTCGAATAACCACAGAGAAACGAAACGAACTCGCCCTTCTTCCTCGTGGCCCACCGTAATATATCTTTCTCTCTATCGCGAGCCACTTCCGTAACGCGCATTCCGATTCCTCGGGTTACGCGCGTATAATGACTGGGACGATATGCGTAAGCCGCGGCCATGCCTCCCGGGAAAACAGCAATTTTCACGAGAGGCTTTGGAATAGAAGTTACGGTTCTACTAAAGGAAAGTGTAGAGAGATAGATAGAGAGAGGGGGAGGAGAGAGAGACATTAAAGGACGTTGTACGTCTCTTATGGCAGAGGAAAGAGCACGAAGGCGGAGCGAACATCCTCAAGTCATGCTCAAGGAGGCATGCCAGAGAAGGAACCGAGGAATGTGGGTCCCGAAAAGGGAAACGGGAAGTATAGGAAAGAAGGGAATGTCGTGAGACAGAGGGAGGTCTGTGCAGGGATACACCGACGGCGCTAGTTAAAAGTCACGCCGGGAGGACCAGAACAAAAAAAAAAAAAGAAAAACGGGATCGGGATTAAAGAATAGGGGAAAATAAAGGAAAGCATTCTTGGCCCAGCCATCAGCGGGTGGCGGTGGATTCCTGTTCCCTAATTAAAACAGAGGAGACCACGATCCTTATTAGAAGCGCGGAACTATATTGGGAATTTCCCCGTATTTTGGTCTCGAGTAATAATAATAAAACGACCGCCATTGGCAGCTCCTAAAGCGCCCCAGGGTCGGAAGAGAGCCGAAAGACCCATAACTCGAGCGAGAAAGTAGGGTAGGGTGTAAAGACAAAAATATACGACGCACTGCACCCACCGGGGAATAAAATAAAGCGAATAGCATCGAGTCGATGCGTGCGATGTCAAGAAACGCCCAGAAAAGAATAAAGTGCCCGAAGGAAAAGAAAAAAAAGGGAGGTATAGGGAAGAGAGGGTGCTGAAGAAAATGAAGGTTAGGGCGCGGAACGCTCAAGCGGCTCGGAAATAAATGTGCCCCATGGGAGCAATGCTTCGCTCCTAGTCGTATATTTTATGTACCGCCGCCTTCATCTCACCGCAGGAGTGCCTAACGTTTCCAATTAAAGAGCGTTGCCTCCCTCTCTCTCTCCTTAGTGGGCGATATGAACGAGCTAAGAAATGAGTGCATTGCAAGCGGCGTGTCCAGATAATCGTCACGGTCCGGCGGTGAGTGCTGGTACGCGCCGCGTTATGATGGCGATCTCCGTCTCGCCTAGTTCCGTGCAACGTCGTCCTCGACGATCTCGGCTCCCTGAAGATCGAGTGGCCACGGAGTCGTGACTCTCTAACTGCCGCGTCTAGCGGAAGCCGAAATGGGAAGACAAATGTTGTTCTTTACGCACCTGGTGCATACCCGAACGCAGCGCTGCAGCTATTAATTTCAATTCCGCCACTTAGTAGTAGAACGAATGGCCGTGGAAAAGTTACAGTTCTCGGTAGATATCGCGCCGTATAGCCTTGAAGTAAGACCGTAGGTTCCGTTGAATTGTCGTAAAAGCTTATGTTACTTTATTAATTTCACGGTGGAAATGTCTATATAACGTTCACCAGTGGTAAGTCCATTAACGGAAACGTAACGAACCTGGTGCTTTGTTATGTGGGCATACGGCGCTCTGCTGCTGCTAAAGAGCTGGCCAGTTAGATTCCAATCAACGATGTCCAGGTCCATAAATACGAGCCGCACATACTTTCGCGCATCAAGTTTCATGTGAGCGAACGAGTGAGTGAGTGAGTGAGTGAGTGGCTGAGAGGAAGAGAGCGAATAAGGAAAATGCTGCGAGGTCAGTCAGACAAGCGACCAGTTTGCTGCGCTGCGACGGAGCGTTGGAGAATAGTGCTTAAAACAAACAAAGGAAAAACAGGAGGAAAGGGATGACCCTGAGGTACAATTTAGTGGGTATTATTGATCGTAAGGCTCTTCAACGCACAGCTCATGTATTGAAGAGGCTTCCCTCGTGTCCTTGTTTTGCACGCCTTTTATTTGCATAATGACAGCTGCCTTTCACGGTATATTGGTTGACCTGGGATGGTAAGCTCCTGCGTCAGCTGGAATATAAAATTTGTGTAGATGAAGCTATTCTGGAGAACATATTGTGCTCTAGGAGGTGGCACGTCAGTAACGTGCGCCTGGCATTTTGCAGGCACCATAATGTTTTGCGTTCTCTGCAAGTGTGCGTGCGCAGGCATGTATATCGTAAAAGGTGCTTGCCTCTTGTTTGTCTAGCTGCAGTCACGAATAACCGGGCAGCGTTAGAGGCTTTAAGATTTTTTTTTTAATTTCGTGCACAGAATGTGCACTTCGGAAACAAAAGGTGGTTGAAATAACATCGGCCCGACCACATTTTGTAGGGTCGCGGCTTGGTGTGTGCCTTAAAGGACACATATAAAATAGCTGCTCCGAGTACTGCGTCCACAGACACACGTGCGTGTAGACAGTTAACAGGGTTGATTAGCATATAGAGAAAGAGCAAGCACGAACTAGACACGAGCCGCGAAACCCAGTGCCGCTCAGAGGAATTCAGTATGTAGTACGTATATGTAATCGATGATCATAAACAGAGTGCTCCCCCACTTAAATAGTTCAGCGGGACCTCCTTTTCGCTGTGGCGCCAAGCTACAATGAAAAGGTGTTACTGTGTTTGCGAGCCTTCGCATAAACCTTTTTTCCTCCTCCCCCCCCCTCTTTCTTTTTCTTTTTCTCCGTTACCTTCAAGAAAGTTACTTAAGCAACCGCAGTATCTCAGTAGGAATCGTGTAGCGCTGCTAAGCTCGAGGACTGGGCTGATTCCTGGCCACGGGGGTCGCAGTTACATGCGGCGAAGTGGTCGTTCATCTGCGCACGTTAATTTAGGTGACCGTTATGTAATATGAGGTGGTCGAAATTAGTCAGGATTCCATCTACGGCGTGCTCGTCATGTATCGTAGTTATCGGCCTCGAAAACACAGAATTTATGTCATATAAATTTCATTATTGTCTTGCTAGACGCATCGAAATTTCATCAAGAATTTCCAAAACCACGCGTGTTTTCGAGCACTCGAAGAAATGTGTGCTTACTTCCGCAGAATTCCGAAATGATTCAACGTATCTAATGAAATGTTCTCATATGAGCCCATAAATACCAGTATAAGGCATGCTGATTTCACAGATACAGGAGACTGAAGGAATGACAGTACTAGCACTCCAGAAGCGCAGAAAAACGAAGACTCCCTCTGTATGTTACTGATGCAAAAGCAAGAATAACGGAAGTCGTTACAAGCGTAACCTACGCAGAATACAGCAATTGAGGGTTGCATTGGGAAAACAAGACATCAAACCGAGATAGCCAAAATACCGTGCAGCGATAAATGTAATAGAACGGGAATTAGATCAAGCCGACAGGGTAACTATTTCTTGCTTCCGCAATATGGACGCGCCAAGGAATATTATCGTCATATCCTTCGCCACAGCCATACTCACCACTACCACTAGTCCATAACTCTTCCTGTGCTCGTGTACCCAGTGCGAGTTCTACAACAGAAATGAGTTGTGATATGAGAAGACTGTACCGATAGTAATGCGCTTCCTCGACATCTCTGGGACACAAGTTGCCGTGCAGGCTCCAGTAATGTGTTTTCCTTGTCGGCGCCGTCTGTGCGAAGGAAAGAAAGAAAAAAAAAAGCGATGCAGGCAGCAGTCAGCAGCTTCGCGACAAGTCGGAACAACCAGCGATTCACTGACATCGTGTTGCAGGATATTGGCGGTACGCTAATTAACGGAACAGAGATGGGGTTGCCATTAGTCTAGATGCACTTAGTGCTCTCTTTACCTCCTGTTGTCTTTGTCTTGCGCTTGTCTCTCTTCTGTTGCTCATCGGAATGCGGCGTGCAATTTTGCAAAAGCAGTATGAAACTATACTACGCAGTAAATTGAAATTACGTCGGCCGCGGCAAGGCGATTCCGTGAATTATAGCTTGTCGTGCTGATCACTGAGTGAAGATGCCTTTTTGGAGAGAGCAGTAAACCACAGACATTAAGTAGCACTATTGTGGTAAAACACAGTGTTGCAAAGTATTAACGCATGATATGACGCGAAATTTGTACGTAACGCTCTACAAGTGGTAGATTACTTGTAATCTGTTGCATTTTACTGAAATTTTGTCATGATTCAGTTATTTGCCTGAAGAAGCAATGGGCCTTATAAAGCAAATACTTCTTTCTCTTGTAATCGATTACAAAATTTCAAGATTAGCTACACGTACATAAATTATCTCATATATCCATATCAAATTTAAACCTGCACTTTGAAAGTTGACGCACTACCATACACCGTTAGAATAACCTCTGAGGAAAATTTTAATTACCTTATACAGGTGCAGAATTTTCCTATAGAATTTTCCGGTAGCCTCACTCTTTATGCCACACCATATGTGTATACACAGTGTTTCAGCGAACACTTGAAAAAATCCTTAAAATAGTTTACGGAAACCTCGTCAGCAAAAAAAAAAAAAAAAAGTTAGCTGTGGCTGAAGTGAGGAAGTCTCCATAAAATGCTTGCTAATTGGGTGTTCTTATAGGATTCTAATCAACATTTTAATTCGCATCTTTTGATGATTGTTGTTAATGGCGAGTTTTCAGCCAACGCGATGACAACGTCATATCAGCTTTTTAAAAAAAAAGTCATTGCGTGAAGCCCCTTGGTGCGAGAAAACCTGGGATTTTTTCCGGACCAGGACGAAAGTGAGCACGTGAAGAGTGCCGAAGCCACGTACAAATGATATTTGCGCTGGTGACGTATTTCAAAGATCGCAGGGGCGAATTCGAAATGCGCGATGTGCTGTTCGTGCTATTCACTCCTTGTGGCAGCAAGGCCTCGACGCTCTGCATAGTCAAAAGCCAGCGTTACCTTTTGTTTATTCGATCGGTGCAGGAAGAAGCCAATTTATCATCGGAAACTGTGCGGACTCAGTTTTGAGCGTCTGTACATCTGTAATTTACCGCCGCAGGGCATTGAAACTCGTCACCAGCGGACGTTGCGTTCGCACGTGACTTCTAGCTCTTCTTCGTTCCTATTCTGGACAGCATCGTAGGCAGTCTACGTCGACAGCTTCGAAGACAGCTTAGCGCCCTTGTCGTGCGAGTAATGGAACGTGTCCGCATGAAGTTTTTGCGATGAGACGCCACCTCGCGTCGACCAAAGAAGGATGAAGAAAAAGCTCACGAATGTTGTTAATTTTGCTTATTTTTTGTTGAAATTTACGAAAATATCAATGCAGATCACATTAAGCGCCTATGAAAGCGCTTAGTTGCGGGCAGACGGCCATTCAGGCAAGGCCTATGGATATCCAAGCAATCCGCTCAGGCGCCATCTTTTTGGACAGTAAAGTAGCCTGCATCGTTTTTGGTTTCGTATGGCGTCTTCGCGAAGCTATTTCGCCGTCTACATGAGAAATGGAATGAGACTTAAGATGGCCGCCGTCCCGTAGCTGTCTATTTTTCCGTCTACCATGAGTACTGGAATCGGCCCTCGGTTTGATGAGGAAAAAGCGTAAGATTTCGTCGGCTGCAAGGATTCAAGAATGACTTTTTTTTTTTTTTGCTTCAGAAACTGATACGGCATCGACGTCTCTGTGGCTACAAACTCGCTTTCAACAATAACTTCAAAATACTACTAATTCGAAAGTTAATTAGTCGATCTTAATTAGCAATATGACTTTCATGCTTTTCACGATTACCGACGTCCCATCAACCTCTCAGGTTGTTCCTGAGGAAATTCACTATTACTAAAGTCCGCCCAACATAAGAGGTTGTCACTTAACTTAAGAAACATAGTGTTTTTCTCGAAAAGTCTTTCTCCGGGAATTTTCGAAAGCGTTCGCTGAAACGCCCGGTATGTCTACTACCAGGACAGTAAAGTTGCACAAAATACAACGTAAGAAGCAATGAATTACTCTAGATCGGTATGCTGATTACCTTTTGAGCTCGTAATTGTAGTTGTGATTGGTTACTTTCTTTAGTGAAGTAACTGCAATTGCAATCAGCTACTTTTTTTTACTAGTGCCGACATGTCTGCTCGACATAAACATCACTAATATTTTTATTATTAACTACCTACCATTGTGATAAAAGAGTATTATGCAGTTTGTCCCTCCAGAAAACGTACGTTGACGCCACGTAATGAAAATAAATCGTTCGCGTCACTGAAAAGAAAGAAATAAAGGCGCGGGGGCAGATTGTGTTTGTATAACGAACTATTTCTTTCTTCTTTGCCATCATATGTTAAGAAGAAACTTTCAGATGCCATAATGGATAAATGTAAATTAATAAATGTGCATTTTTCCGTATTCATGGAGTAAATTGTTAGGTGTTCACGACCAAACCATAGCCGCCTACACTCTTAGCACGGTAACCTTTAGTTTATTTTATAGGCACACAAAAATGTGAAAATATGCTCCTTTATAATGGTTAACGTGCTTTAAACTTTAGTAAAGGAGCATATTTTCACATTTTTGTGTACCTATAAAATAAACTAAAGTTTACCGTGCTAAGAGTGCAAGAAATGGTGCCGTGACCAGTGTGCTCACGATTCTTTTTTGATGATTGGTTTAATTGTTCGAGAAATAAGCAGACGCTCTATAATGAGTGCGCGATCATTGCATTGGAAGAAGGCCACTATTGCAAGTGAACAAAGTTCATAGCCAAAGCGCATGCTGAAATCTGCAAAATTCTTGTTTTTCCTTCTTTTTTACATTATGAATTAGTGGCGATCAGCAGGTCATCGTACTGGTACGGTACCGTCCACTGTTAAAGGGAACGCTTGCGCGTAGAGCATATCCGCCTATAGTCTGCAGAGGACCCCGCCACGGCGGGCAAGTGGCTATGGTATTCGGCTGGTGATCGTAAGGTCGAGCTTGAATCCTGGCTGTGCCTGCTGCATTTCGGTTGAGGCGAAATGTTAAGACCCTTGTAGTGTGCGATGTCAGTGAACGTTAATAAATGAAGCTTGTCGTAATTTACGGAGTCCTCCAGTACGGCGTCTCTCATGATCATATAGTGGTTTTGGGACGTAAAACGCCAAAAATTATTAAAAATTTATTAGGCCTGCAACAGTCAACTCGTAGTTGGTAGTTCTACCAGCCTGATGGACGCTGTTTCAGCAATCCCTTGCTCTTATAGCGTCGGAAACGTGAAATACTGTTACGAAGCATAACAGTGAGGACAAATGCGGAGCCCTACGAAGTGAGAACGACGACGAGTGTTCTTGAAACGCTTGCGCGTGTGTGCCATCAGCCATGTTGCCGGTTCCGCCAACACATTGTAAATAATGATTTCGTCACTCTTGCGTCTCCGTCACAATACGCACATTCTAGTGTTCTCTTTAACAGTTGACCTTACTGTATGTATATCTAAATAGAGGAAAGGCCATTGGGCAGACTTCTTTCAATCTCAGTGCGTATCTTACAGAAGAAGGATGAGTAAGGCTGGGTGGTTTATGCAGAAGTTGGCTGAGTTGATAAAAAAAAAATCACGTAGAAGAAACTCGGTCGGAGAATTGCTAAAAGGACGGAGCACTCCAATCTCTTAACGTGTGTTCTACGTAGCTTTCCTTTAGTGATACTACAGCTACAGGGCTCTGTTACGCCTATATCATCTGTTATTGTCATGTGGATTCCGTCTGCAGACGTCACCATATCTGCCACTCTCAATCACCCTACTTCATCTACAGCTGCTGAACTTGCTGCGCTGCGGGCTGCCTCAACCATACCGTGTACTAGAGAGCTGAGTCTCGCGTGATATTCACCGACTCAAGACCGGTCGCGCACTCCCCGAGGGCTGATCACGCTGCCAGAGCTGGGCATGATGTCCTGGGAGCAACGTAGGAATGATCGAAATCCCTTTGTAGAGAAAAGACGTAGGTGATATTCGTACGGGTTCACGCAGGGGGTTTCCCGCGATCTCTCTTGACAGATGCAAGTCACCACTACGTAACCCTGTACAAAATTGATCCATCGTGCTAATTATACATGCCGCGAGACCTCAAGAGAACGGACATTCCTACACCGCAGTCAGACTAAACGTCGCTTATACGAAGTTCCTCAAGAGGAAGATTACGTAAACTTCCTGACTCGCCAATATGCCTTCAATGTAACGCCCCTCAATAGCCTGCAACACGCCCTATGCGTGTTCTGGCACTACACGTGTTAGAGACAGTCCCCGAAGGTGGTATTGCACCTTCAAAAAAGGCTCTAGCCTACTGCACTGCGACATATCCTGGACCCACGAAAAAGCACCGCATGTGCATCACGTGCAACGGAAGCTCTTTTGAGATTCCTGCAGACCACGAGCCTCAACTAAACTTTGTAAATAGGGTAATAAAGGGGTTTGTGTCTGTGTATGTGATGTTATAGGTTATGTGCGTATCAGTATATTTACGATAATCGTCCACCATATCCTCGAGTGGCATGTCAGGCACTCAGCCTGGCTAACATCTCCGGAAATTCATAAAATTTTCTCTGTCTCTCTTAATTGATATTTTCAAATTATTTAATAAAACGTGAATGAAATTGACAAGCCTATTCAAATGTGGACCACCTGGTCCCTAAATCTTAGAAACAAAGAATAACAACATAAAAATAGCAGCGTAAAAATGATGAAAATCTAAACAGCACTGCCAGTTTGAACTGATATGTCAAAATACTGACAAATCGAGTAAATAATCACGACGAAATACTTATAGCTCATTGAGCAAGCCTCGTATTTCTTTGAGAAGGAAACACTCCTGGTTCTGCCATGACTTGGGTGCAAGCACAGGAAAAAAACTGCCTATGCAGATTGTTCAGACGAGCACGAAAAATCGCTCACTTTCATAGCATACATCAGATAATAATAGGAGACTATCTAGGGCCTCCTAAATTTCTTTCGTTTAGGAACTCTTTGAGGTGTCAGCTATGTAGCGAAAATGAGGAGTACGTTGCTCACACTAACGCGATAAAAACAGGAATGTATACACTGGCCTTACACAGACTGCTATTCTCATTTTGCTAGCACAGTACGGCTCATCTTCATCAGAAAGCTCGTTGCGCTGCTTCGAAATAAAACAATATGCTTAATACTTAGGCGCCGGCAGAACGTGCGACACTGAACACTTTTACTGGTCTCCTTGTGGCTAACCATTATCTTCCATCACCATCATGCAACACTGGACAGAGGGCTAAAGTGGGTTGAGGGCGAAAAGATCAAAGAAGTGCGCCCGCAAATGTAGTACATTGGGCTTCTCATAGCCACCACCTAATAATAGTGGGCCCAGTGAAGGAGGGGGTCGCCTTTACAGTCTTGCATAATGCGGCCACAGCCGCCACGAAGGGTCTGCTGAGAACAGCCTCGCTGTTAAAAATAGAGTGAAGCCAATAACACCAAGAAATTCACAAGAAGCACGGTATATCGAAGAGTTCGACTCTCGGTTCAAAACCCTCTGCTTTCAGTGCTATTTTTCGGGGTTCCTTTCTCAAAAAGTGAAAACAAGTAAATGGCGAGAAATTGACGATAGTCGAGAGGACAAAGCCGCTTTGGACAGTGAAGCTTCCCTTGAGCCGTCGCGGCGGGGGTCTCCATTTGCTGGCAGTTGTGAGGTTCTTTTCGAATGATTCGAACGGAAATGACACGGGTCCTCTTTCGGCGGCGCGCTTCCGACGACACGGTTCGTTCGTTTCCGTTCTCTGGTCGTTTCATGGTTGTCAACTGCTAATCGGCCACTCGCAGTCGATGTCGGCGCTGGTTTCGTTGGACAGGAAGTTACTGGAACGGGCCTTTGCACAGGAGCAATCTCAGAACCAAAGACCTTAGGTTTGTGTGTGACGTGCGAATGAATGTGGCAGCCGTCTCCCGTGCGTTGTCAGAGCGAAGTCATCGCCGGGGTACAAGCTTAGCGGTCGTTCCCTACACAGAGTCACAGTGAAAAAGTCTGATGACGGATGTGAAAACTGCACGAAGTGTTTCTTGACTGCAGTGATGTGTAAAACAGCACGATAGTGGTGCAAGAAAGAAAATAAAACTAGCAGTCATGCATTACTGGCTGCGCCGAAGTACAAGTAGCGAGGAATTAACAATGGCCACAGTAATTAGTACAGAGCGTGGATAGCAACTCAATGCCAGTGCGCAAGAACACGCTTAACAGCACCTAAAACAAAGTCACAAAGAAAATGTAAGGCGACATACGAATAACAAGGGCAGCAATTGCAAGTCGCAACATGCATCGTCGACGTCTCCCGAAGAATGGTGCGAGTCTTCTTGAGTAGGTGTTGACCCTGAGATCGCAGAGCTGGGGTCACCGGAAGTCTAGAAGGCCTCCCTCAAGCAGTTTGAGCTAAGATTTAAGGAAGTACCGCAGAATCACAATATCGTACCGCTTGCACGTATCCGTTTTCCTTTTTTATTGTACTCGCATACTTCGCTGATAAATAATGTCTCATAATATGCACGAACTATATAGGCCAAGAAACAGTTGTTGTCAAGCGTGGGCTTGGTGGCAGGCGCTTGTTTGTGGTCTCGCACATGGATTTTACTCGCACATGGAATTAGCGAGTCAGTGCCGTGCACTATTTCATACATGATAGTGGACAGCACTCACAGCTTCTAGAAGAACTCCTATGTTTAGCTTATGTACCGTAGTTGGATTGTACCCTACACTAGACTGGTTGTCTAGTCGGTGTCGCGCGCTTAGACAGCCGTTTTCCGCCTCACGTTCTCTCACAGGGAAAACGGGGTCTTCGACTTTCGTGCAATCTTGTGCACCTCGTTGTCTCCAAATGCCGCTCTAAAATATATAGAAGTACATGTTTTTTAGTCAACGACAAGAATTACGCCTTAATTGTGCGTTTATGCGCGGTCGCTGTCATTGGAAAACGGTACGTGTACTGACACCGCTCGCTCGCTCGCTCGCTCACTCACTCACTCACTCACTCACTCACTCACTCACTCACTCACTCACTCACTCACTCACTCACTCACTCACTCACTCACTCACTCACTCACTCACTCACTCACTCACTCACTCACTCGAGTTAGATTTTAACAATCACTGCCGTCACACGGGGACGCGTCTTCTAGAGCCGCAGTGATCTCCGTCCCTTGGGACAGCCTTCAGCTTTTTAAAACGTCCTTCGTCTTCGAACAATGCACACTATCTATAACGTATTCCTCGCAAAAACACGCGAACTCAGCAAATTGGATCCTTATTTTGTCACCCGTCGCCTTTCGTTGCTAACTCCCTCGGCATTCCCTCGACAGGTTGGCGCATCGTAGTCAGCTAGTCCTTAAGCCCTTCAGTCACCGGAGTGAAAAAGACAATATACCCGTCCTTTATTGTGGTTCCTGCTATCTAGACCTCATGTCACCAGTTAATCTGCTCTTTGTTTTATCTTGTAAAAATGTCATTCCGTGAGATTGGAAAATAATTAAACCGAAAATAATGTTTACTTCAATGAGGTGTAAAAATGAATGGCAGAATACAGGTCAGACTTGCGGATATACATACTAGCTTTGGCCACAAAAATCTCCGCGAAGAATATTTTAAGGAATTATGTGACTGACGCATAAGCGTTTGCCACTAGCCACAGTGCGATGTGAGCACACGTTAAAGAACCCCAAGTGGTTGAAATTTCGGGAGCCTTCCAGTGCAGTGTCTCTCATAATCATATCGTAGTTTTGGGATGCAAAAACCCCATATATCAATCGATTGCTTGCTTTGCTTTGGCGTTTTCCCGGTAACGATGCTATCTGGCGTGGTCAGCATTTCATTAGCAGATATTGTAACTTTCATGAATACGCAGTACTACTTTGTGGAAAGCGCTTGCCCCGACCGCCGACGTACATCTGGCACGACACGTGATTGCGTTAAGTGTTCAGAACCATATAGTTCTGTAAGATATGTGCGCAGGGGTCGATGTCAGTCTTATAATTTATTCTAAAAAGCTGTTTTATTCTATTTCAGTTCTGCTTTTACATTTTTAGGGGCGAAGCTTCTTATGGTGTGGGTCGTTCCCTCCTCTGTAGTAGTAGTAGTATGTATGTAGCCGCCTCGCGCCGCCGGGTGGCTCGCGCTCGCCCTCGGCGCGTGCCTCCCGGCGGCACTCTTCCATCTGCTGTCTTGTGTGTGTGTGTGAGAGAGAGAGCGAAAGGCGCGCGTTGACTGTGGAAACGCTCTTTCTTCGATGAACGCTGTACCAAATCGCAAAGAAGGAGAACACGCCCTCACCCGCGAGAGACAACGTTGGCGCAGGCAGCGTCTTCTAGCGAGTTTCTTGATTGAAAAATACCGACTGCTCGCGCTGGAGAACCGTTCACCGGCCACCCATATATATATATATATATATATATATATATATATATATATATATATATATATATATATATAATATATATATATATATATATATAATATATATATATATGCACTGGATCTTGACTTCCATGAGCCGGCGAAGATGGGGGAGACAGCGAGAAGGTCGAGTGCCGCCCGCCGCGCCAGTGCTGCCCGAGTCCGTAGACATGCACTGGATCTTGACTTTCAATGAAGTGCTGGTGGGAGATTTCACTTGTGCGTAGTTGAACCATAAGGATTCGTAGCGTGCGCGTTAACTAAATTAATCCGGAACTCGGCACGATCTACGATGAACCTCCCGAGCTTCGCCCACTCATCATCATTCACTCCGTGGATATGCTGTAATTCTTTTTTATATTTAGAAGACACATCTACATTTTACACACTTGAAAATGTCAGCACGTCACTCACAAGAGCAAAAATCCTTATTTTAAGTTCAAACTCAAATATATCTGGAACTTAAACCCGTATTGACGCTGCTAAATCTGGGCACAAGCACAGGAGGCAACATTGCCATATCGCACAATATTGCTAAATTTCTGAGCGTTCAGTATTTTTCTAACGGCGAAAAAACAACTAGTACCTGCGCAAGTATACATAGTTATTCCAAAGTCTTCCGTTTTAGCGCAATATTTTGTCGTAAACGACATATTTTTTAGAAGCCGCAAAGCCATATGAAGCCAACAGAACGAAAACTAGGCAAATCCATGTCATACCCATCATTCCCATGCTGGCTCAAGCACCTTGTTTGAAACTCCCATAGACACTAGCGCCAGTTTTCCCTCTAGTATTTTAGTAGGAAACCCTATGGTGCAAACCTCCTATAGGCAACACAGTTATTAAGGGTGCACATACTATTATGTTATTGCTTCCTCCTTGTTCATGCGCAACTGGGAATGGAAGTAAATAACAGATACCAACTAGTTTTATTGAAGAAGGTATTAATGAAACATAGGAAAAGGCATTAAGAAATTACCGAAAAATAAAATTCATTCAGACATTACGTCTTATTTTGCCTTGTTATTGAGAAAATAAAGTGTCTTTAGGAGCTCTAGCAGACTAAGCCTACATACCCATGAAGACCATACACTCATTACCCATATCTTATGTTTGGGATCGCCTTTCGTAGCTGTCGCATTCGATGGTAACATTTGCATGCCGTTATACGAAACAATTATGTATTATTCAGCTACCTGTTTGTTTTTCGGTTCATTAATTGGAGCTATAGCAGCCATTGAAGCTATTATAACTGCTGCATTTATTCCTGCAAGAGAGGAAGAAATAGCGGTACCATTGTATACTTATGACGCAAAGCTGTCGTAAGGCGAACACGCATTTTATTACAACGAATTAACACTTATTGCCAACCATCGCGGAGATCGTAGGTCATTGGTTCAAGTCAGATTAATAAGGCATTTGACTGGGATACCACTGCGATAACGCCGTATTCGCTGAAACCCTGAAGCAGTTCGCAGTTATGTCACTGCGTATCGCAAGAGCCAGATGCTTGAGTGGTTTTTCGGATTATTCGAAGTAATGCGCCTTCTATCTGCGTCGCGCTCCGGTGGCTTCGGCAAACCAAGCTCTTTTTCACCAGTCAGGGACTGCAGTGTGTGCGAACGCAAAGCGAGACCAAGCAGCAATGGATGCCAAACAAAAGCTTGCAGCCCACAGGAGTGACGTCAGCTTTTACGCCACGCTTCGTCGAGTACCCCGCGTTCACTGGAGCAGATGCCGGGTGATGGCGGCGGCGTTGCCGTTTGGAATTGCTTTAAGAATCTGCCGACTGCAGCACCACGCAGAATTTAAACCCCACGGCCTCTGGTATAAACTCACGCTTGAGCCTCCCTCCACGCCTGGCAACCGCTCCACAAATCACAAATATCTTTTTTTTTTTCATGTTGTCTGCTGCGGGCGGTGTTTCCCGATGGATTGCTTTATTATTTTTCTTTTTTTTGCTGAAATGCGAAACAGTGCTTGATGTCGCAATGGCATGAAGCCAGAGCCAGATGGGGGAGGGGGCATTTTATTTTCTTCGTTGATTATCTGAGTACGCGAACGGGCTGTAGCCGCCCTAAGGACTTCCAGCTGGTATTGTTTTGCTATAGAAGTTGAGAAACAATTAGAAAAAAGGAAATAAGTGGGAAAGTTTGTGGACTTCACTGTGCCTTGTTCAACAAGAACGACATCATCGATGACCACGATGGTGCCGCTGATAAAAACCAAAAACAAAAACAAACAAACAAATAGAGTGGGTCGCAGATAATGCACCTTGTGCCACACGTTAAATCTGCATAACATTCCCATTTAAGCCAATTTCAGTTAAGTAGAATTCTCAGAATCCACGTGCGTTTGTGCGTATGATGAACTTGCTTATTTATTGACGCGGACTCTCGTCTGAAAACTTTCTTACAATGTCCCATGTGCCATGTTGGCTGTAATAAGTAGAAGACACAAATAGGTGAAATTTGCGTCAAATGTTCCAGAAAAGTAATGTGCATAGAGAAGTGTGTGCGAAAACTGCAGTGATACGCAAATATAACGCCAAGACACCATAGGTGTATAGAATCTAACGCCATTGTACACCTCACCAGTTGAAATTCTCTGAATGAACACTTAAGATTTATTTTCGTCCGTCAAGTCAATGATGTAAAAGTTAACCGGTAGTGAAAAGAGTTTGCAGAGTTACAGCGTGTTGTCGAGAAATAAGGAACAGCTACAATTTAAATAAATTTCGAAAGTGAGACAGCGCAAGCGCCACATTGCACACTGAATCCGCTGACCGAGGAGTTTGATACGTCGAAATAAAGCGAAAAAACGAAATGGACAGACTTAAAGAGGAAGACTTTTCAGCGGCCGACGAGTGCGTGCTTTCTTGGATTGCTTCAATGTTGAGACAGGACTCCGCTGTTAGTTTTGGTGCTTTTCCAACACCTTGCAGACCGAGGAAGGTCGTTGATCCTCCTCCTTCCTTTAGAATTCGCTGCCTGTCCCTTTTATATGGGCTGTGAAGCGCAAAAGTGTTTACATTCGCGGTCCACGGCACTCGGAGCGAGCCGAGAGTGCGTGAAGCTGGAGTTACTCGAAGGATACGATCACCACGCGGGATGCACTGAACGCGATACAGCGAAGAGGAAAGCAAAAGCGAGGCAAAAAATGAATGTAAACTTCGCATCTGGGTTCCATCCTGAATTCCTGCGCATACTTGCAATAGAGAATGTCGATCAGGCGCTTTAAGGCGCCAAGTCCGATTCCCGGTAAACTTTACGAATGCCAGCTTTGAACCTCAGTTTGGTGAAGGAAAACTTTGAACAGTGAGGTCTTACTGCCCCAGCAAATACACTTGAAGTAGAGGGCGTGCATTTTGTGTCCACTGGAATGTCCTATGTAGTCACTAGAAAGCGACTACATACGGGCTTCCAGTGTTAAATTGTACTGTCTCGCGGGGCCATAACCGGGAAAAGAGTGCGTTTCGGTATTTCAAACAGAAGATTCAGCGCTATACGGCACTGTATTTGTGCTGAGAAATAAAAAAAGAAAAGTGAGGCTGGGCTCTGCTATCGCAAATACCAATGAAGACCAGCGGAGCTGTGGTGGCTTAGCAATAGCAAAGGGGCTTCTTCCTCTGAAGTTCTGATGGTAGTCTCCTCCTATTCTTTTTATCTCTCTTTCTCTTCTTTTCTTTTGTCTCCTACAGCAAGTTGTGTTAGCCTCTACTTCTCTCTTTCTCTGTGTCTCTCTTTATATCTCTCTCTGTCTCATTCTTTCTCTTTCTCTCTGTTTCCCTTTCTGTCACTTATAGCAAGTTTCGTTGCGATCGTGCTAGCTCCACCCCATCTTTACTTCACTTTCACTTTCTCTCTCACTGTCGCGCGCGCGCGCGCACGCACGCACACTATCTCAGTGCCCCTTTCCGTCGCCCATACCAAGTCACGTTACTCATCGATACAACGCGATCATGTTTCCCATAAGTGCATGTGCTGCGTGCGTGGGCGCATTGCCTTGTGGCTATGACGCTCGGCTTCGGACAGTGGGTAGCTGGGGTCGAATCCCGCCTCCTCAGTAATATTTGCTATATATTAATTGATACCTATATTCATCTGCCTCTACCTCTCATTCGAACTCTACGTACACTTCCTCTCCTCATTTCGCACTCTCTCCGCCGAGTTTTGAGCGGTCGCCAGCCACGGTTGGAATTCAAGCTTAAACATCTCTGCTGTTAGGAGTATACTAGAAATGGGGATTATAGCTAGTTCGAAAGAATTGTTACTGAACCATGTACACCGTCTGCATGTTTTGAAAAAGAGGGGACAGCATAGAAAGGCTTTACACGGATATAACAGCTCCACTTTCTATTTTCTAGCCACAAGGTTGTAAGTAATTATACCGTAAGAAAAAAAGACGGTGTATTTGAATTGGACGTACAATCCAGTCAAATTAAGTCAACAAATTTCTTCTATGTCGCGAACCGCAATAGCCCTGGAAGTAATTAAAGACGTTTGATAGGGAGCTTTACTTTTGTTTTCGCATATATGCTCATTAAGAACATTTCAGTGCTTCAGGAAAGTGCAGACATCACGAGCAAGGAAAGTATTTTACGACGTTCTTTGGGCCGTCCTGGTACCAGATGAATTCATTGTATTGTGAGCAAGTTGAAGTTTTTGTTAATGTTAAAGTTGCTGAATGCTTTCAATCAATCAATCAATCAATCAATCAATCAATCAATCAATCAATCAATCAATCAATCAATCAATCAATCAATCAATCAAATCTTGATTTCCAACAAGAGTTGGGGATCTCTCAGGTTAGGAAGCTCCTGAGGACCCACGTAAATGGCACCTGCATCAAAATCCAATCACTCAGAAAGAAAATACCGAAAAATTTCGCTGCTAAAGCTTTGGCTGCTTATATGCTTAATGCAACCGCGCCACGGTGGTCTAGTGGTTATGGCACTCGGCTGCAGATCCGGAGGTCGCGGGATCGAATCCCGGCCGCGGCGGCTGCATTTCGATGGAGGCGAAATGTCGAGGCCCGTGTGCTGTGCGATGTCAGTGCACGTTAAAGAACCCCAGGTGGTCGAAATTTCCGGAGACCTTCACTACGGCGTCTCTCATAATCAGAACTGGTTTTGGGACGTTAAACCCCACAAATCAATCAATCAATATATGCTTAATGCATAAAAGAGAAAATTAGCATCCACCAGTTTTGTAGCACAAGGCCACAAGGAAGCTAGCCTCCTGGTTAGCTCAATTGGCAGAGCGAGCGCCCCGGTCAGGCGTTGGTCCCGGGTTCGAACCCCGGACCAGGACGAATTTTTGGGCAACTAGGAAGCTTTCATTTCTGAGAAATCCGTATGGATTTCCTTGTGACCTTGTGCTACAAAACGGGTGGATGCTAATTTTCCCTTTCATAAACGTTACTCCACCTTGCGGGTTTCCGCAGAACTCATTTGCCACGTTCAGTGCATGTACGGTAACGTTAGCGTTCTCCTGTGCTCCCTAGTAAACTTGAGAAATTATTGCCGTTTTTACGTAATCTCAATGGTTTGAAGTTCTCTCCAAGACGCAGCGACAGGACGTACTGCTGATACTTGTCTGTCTAGTTATGAAACGTTCGATAATCTAGTATCGAGTATCACGTGATACTTATATGCCCTCAGGTGCGAGATGGTATTTATATACAGAAACATGCGTTGCCACTACTGCGATGTCGTGAACGGTATATAATACTGAAAGCGATTAAGGACACCACGGTATTTAATTTTCCACTCCGATGGTTTTGAAAGGAAAATATCCCCTCAAGCACGGAAACCATCTACAACAGAGCTTTGGTGTGCAGCGGACGCGTTCCATTGATCTTTCCCGCATCTTCGCATCTTATCCTCGTAGCCTATCCTGGTTTCGAAACTTCTACTCATGGTGTCTTAACTTTTCTTATTTCTTTGCTTTTTGGAGTAATGTGCACACGGAGAGACTCATAAAGAGGTGCGTAGGATCTTAAGGTTTTCTATGGAATTTTCTGAAGGAAAGACTTCAGTTTATATAAAAGCCGGTTGGACCTACGTAAGTATCCCCAAAGAAAGTCTTGCTGCGTTGTGTAAATTGTCTCGATCATGCATCCTCTCGACATTGGACAGTATTCGTATGGAGGCCGACCAAATTACTGCTTGAAGCAAGGCGTGTTTGGTACCTGAATCGCGTAATATGATAACGTAATAATAACGCGAGAAAGGTGGAATTTCTATCTTCACGGCAATATCTGCTGTAGCGTTATTAATCTATGAAATTCTACATGTTCAAACAGGCTTGTGAGTATTTCTGTCTTCTATTGATGACACTGAGCGAAACGCGGGCTTCAATAGAGATAAGGTAACTTTAGTTAGAGAATTGTGCGTGCGCCTGCTTCTTCGTAAATGTCTACGACTGTACCTGCACGATCTTAAATATAATATCTACTTGATTTGCTTGAGTGATTAAAGAGCGGAACGGTACAACATTAGGTCGATAACATGAATACCCACGTTCCTAAACAGCGTCACACATGCCTTGTTTTTCCATAGCGGCTACATGATTTGTAGGGTGCGTTACCATGGTCAGTGCCTTACTTGACATTTTGGTAAAGGTAGGTTACAGAAAAAGATTCGTTGATGACAAAAAGCCGCTCGAATGAGATAACGTAAAGGATGCATCATGCAGCCGAATCTCTCCCCCCGCCCCGCAAACTATGGACCCCGTCCCAAACAAACGAAAAAAAAATATCGAGTGTGATCGCAGGAAATTATACAAAACGATAAGTACGCATACTTCCAAAACAAGGGACACACATCAAGCTTGGCTACAGTACGTAAACAAATAATAGAGGCAGTAATCAAAGTTAGCTAAAGCGATGCTCCCCCGCAAGGTATTGATACCCTTACCGCTTCTTAGGTTTTACCATAACTCGCTTTCGAGTCTGATATACCCCGCAAAGGTTTTGCCTAGGAATACCAATGATAACTTAAGGTGAGTTTCTACACTGGCATCGTTGTCGCAGTACAAGTGACCGACGCACACATGTCATCTCACTAACGAAAGACCGCAACGGCGAACACAGCACGCGGCTGTTTTTCAACATAACACTGCATATGCCGGAAACGCCACTGAACTGAACCTTTGTAATTTAGTAAGGCTAATTATGTTTCACGATGAATTATTCATGCATTGTCTGTAAGATGACAGTTTATGAATATTGCGTTGTAAGCGATGGTCACTCACGCGGTTGTTTTCCAAAGATCGTCCTCCTCTTTGCCATACCCGCTGCCCAGCCTGCATCGGAAGCACCCAAACAGAGTAACAAGCCATTCTATAATTAACCTCATTTGCATACTGATCGATGGAGTTTGAGGCGCATAAACACGCTCAGTATCTGGTCATTTGAATATCCAGTGAAGCGGGACTGGCGTGTGGAAAAAAAGGTAAACAACTCACCAACAAAAAGATGGATTATTAGAGGATGTAGGGAAGGGAAGTGCGATGTCGCATTACTTTATTCACTAAGCTGATGAGCGCTCGCCGCATTTCCCGTGTTTACATTTCCTGGGGGACGACCCATGTTAGCAATCAGGCTTGTTGACAATGATGGCCCTACCTTGGTTTCTTTAGCGAGAGCGAGGATGATAAGGTCGGCAGCCTTCTCACGCAGATGATAAAGATGATAAGATAAAGGATAAAAACAGTGCTCGTGTCCGGAGGGCATTAGCGTTCACTCCTCTTTCCAGTTCCATTATTTACAGGAAAAACACCCTTTCTATTAAGGAAAACACAGGCTCGTGGGGCAAGCTAGGGCTGGCATGCCTGATCTGGTCAAGACGAAAAGCAAGTCAACGAGGCATGCTGATAAAAATTCCTCATAGAATATCAATCTTGTAAAATTTGTAATTTTGTAAAACCGATGGAAACAAAATGAAAAGCCGATCAACGATATATGCTAATTTCATCTCCACATGGAGTCGATATTCTTCTATAATAAGTGCCAACACAGCAATTCATAGGATAAAAAGAAGTGTTACCATTTAATTCTTTGTCATTTCTCGTGTTTGTTGTACATTTCCAGGCGATGTGATAGCCGAAATCATAGTGCTTACTACGGTAACCAATATAGAGTTCCACATACCTAACTGCACAGAATATTAGGGCTGCGTGAGTAGAAAAATTTCGGGTGAGAAGCGGATTGGAGTCATAAAAATTCAGTGCTAGTCGCATCAAATGATTCTCTAATTTCTTTCAAATACTTCGAAGTTTAACTGGAGACGAAGTTTACTGCAAAGCACGTGGCAAATTCATTCCCGAGAAAGCACATTCATTGGTTGACCTATGTACTCCTTGAAGGCAGTTCCTTAACAGATCATGCTAAAAATGCAATCCAGTTCCATGCCGTTTCTTTCTTTGTTTCTTTATCTCATGAAGCAGCTCACTGTGCGCAAGAGTTTGTCGAGTGTGTCAGTGGGCAGCTAGTCAAGATCAAGAGCGGGGCCGGGGTCTTTCCTTCATGCGTGACACCGGCGGACACACAGACGGCCGAACAGACGGCGCAAGATCGACCATAAACAGTTCCGCTGCAAAGAAAACCAAAAGACAAAAAAAAAAAAAAGAAAAGCAAAAGAACATTCCATAGAGAGCACTGAACTGCATATTAGACGCAGTGGGGCACAGGTGCCCATGGCGTGCAGCTTACGGTATTTAGACCTATTTTCGAGAAGTTCAGCAATATGTGGCTGCCAAGGTGGATTCACAATCGATACTGGCATCGCTCGGCGACAGTGATGGCATGACTAACGAGTAAATTTTCCTCCACGCGCCGCATTCGGAGCACTATAGCCGTACCTGTCAAGTTTCTCGATTTCTACGGACTATCTATCTATCTATCTATCTATCTATCTATCTATCTATCTATCTATCTATCTATCTATCTATCTATCTATCTATCTATCTATCTATCTATCTATCTATCTATCTAGTCTGTCTGTCTGTCTGTCTGTCTGTCTGTCTGTCTGTCTGTCTGTCTGTCTGCAGCAGAAGTAGTCTCCCAAGGATCACTAATTGTCCAGCTTTACGCAAGCTAATTCTAGTTGAAAAACACATTTCGAGCTAGTTGGTTCATCATGGGGTAAGGACAGCGCGCTCACACAAGACGAAAGAAGACAAGACGACACGCATGCCCTGACTGCAAACTTAGGACCACGAGCCAGAACGTCGTTCACACATTTCGGTACCGCGGCACCACCGAGAAGGTGAACCTTGTTTGTGCTCGTGGACGAATTTTTTAAGATCAGCGCACGAAGTTGTGCGAGGCGAATGTGCCTCAGAAATTCCGTCGTTTTGTCTAAGATGCGTCGGCTGTGCAAGCTTGTGCGGACTGAATCGCAGAGACAACGACGCCTCCTCAATGACCACCGTTGGTTATTACTACAAGATTCAAAGCCTAAAGGAAGCTCGGGAGAGTTCGTGCGTCTCTTTTCCCGCATCTTGGACAAGACGACGGAATTTCTGTGGCACCTTTGCCTCCCACAACTTCGTACGCTGATTCCAAAAAATTCGTCCACGAGCACAAACAAGGTTCGTCTTCTCGGTGGTGTCGCGGTACCGAAATACGTTCTGGCTCGTGGTCCTAAGTTTGTAGTCAGCGCATACGTCTCGTCTTGTCTTCCTTCGTCTTGTGTGAGCGCGCTGTCCTTACCCATAATTCTAGTTAATTCCTGTAAACATCCATGCCTGATCACAGCACATAATTATATGGCGATCTCGGCAGCGCTCCCCCTTCCTTGACACTCATTCTCCTATGGCTGCTCACCGGTTATGGGCTGTGCGCATTAAATGACATGCCCAGCTACAATTTTTCTGTATGCGGACCGGAAGGGTGGCTGCTGCAGGTTGCCCTTTTGGATTCCGGTCTGTTGACGGTACACCTAGCATTTTTCATTTTTTTTGTCCTAACTATTCAGTCTTTACTTCCTAAGTCCACATGTTAACTTTCAATTCTTCGGTTCCGTACGGTTAGAAAGTTTGAGTATTTGGAGCGTCAGAACGCCGGAAAGACCTATCGCCGCGGTGGCACCGTGGTAGTGCTCGTCTGCGGAACCGAAAGACACGGGTTTGATCCGGGCCGTGGCATTGGCATTTTGAGGGACGCGAAATGCTCGAAGCCGATGCATTATGCGTTTTCAGCTACCTTAAAGGATTCCAGGTGGTCAGAATTTCCCGATCCGTCCGATACGCCTCATGGGTTTCCTGCACAAAGCCCAAGAAGTAGTCGTTAATCTGGAACGGTGCGATTTGAAACTGCCTGCCGTGTGCATGAATAATGTACCATATACCCCTCGCTCCGCCCTCCGCTTCCGTTAACCTCACCTGAAGCTCGGAATAGTATTCTATGTCCATCACATGGAAATGTAAGCGCGGCGCTTCGTAGCTGAAGGGGCGGGAAGAATCAAGGTTATTGCAAGGAGTTCATAGTGTTCAACAGGGCAGTAAAATGAGCCACGCGGAAGCCTGGTCCCTGATTTATTCACTGGTTTCTTGGGTTTAACGTGCCGAAACCACGATGTGATTATGAGAGACGAAGTAGTGGAGGGCTCCTAAAATTTCGACCAGCTGGAATTCTTTAACTTGCATTGACATAGCCCAATGCACGTGCCTCCACATTTCGCTTCCACCGAAATGCAGCCGCCGCGGCCGGGATTTGATCCCGCGCCCATCGACCCAGCCGCACAGTGATAGGCCCTAGACAACCGTGGCGGTGTAAAACCTTCTGTTCAGCTCCCATATTAGAATAAAACGAATCACAAGTGTACTCTGCTTGAAGAGTCCCGTTTTACATCTTGTTTTATTGTAAAATGCGAATACAACGGGGCGCCCCATTTCCTATCTTGATATGCTTAATGAGAAGCGTACGTTTCAAGATGGTACTTCCAAGTTGGGCTTATTGCTTGGGCATATCGGGCAATGCTGATCTATGATACAGTACAGCCTAGGGGTATCAGCGTTACCTTAACACACATTGCCAGACGTGGTCACCTGCATGGGCATACTTGCTCTGGGCTCAGCGCACGCTTTTAATGCGTCACAACCTGCTCGATCGTCCACTGAAGGAGATAGATATGTATGACAGCACTCTTTAGAAGAACTTTGTAGAAGCATTAGCTGGTCATCGTTAGTTGTTGTAGGAATGCTTATTATTGTCGTAATAAGCTTACCCAAAACGACGATCCTTCGTTTCGAGAAGAGCGAGGCTTTCTCATTTTTCTGTTTAGGACAAGCGAAAATAGAAATAAACCTTTTGTTTATACAGGATCTAGTTACCTTCCCTTCATGTCACACATAGGTTCGCGCAGCTCTCATTTCCTTCGTTTTGTTCGCATATTAGCACGTACGAGCCGATTCGTGTCAAAGCTTCTCCATTTTCTGGAAGCTGTCTCAGTACACATTCGGTGCGAAGCACTCTCGACGGGTTTGTCCCGGAGCTTTCGCAACCACTGGACACATCACATCCTCAGCGACGAGAAGAAACAGCCTGGCTACGTGTCTCGGAATCGCTAGCGGCTTTGAAAGGCAGAGACGTTACTAGTACAAGGTTGAAGCCAATAGGAACATGTCGCAAACGTAAGCAAGATAAACGCCTCCGCTTAGTAACAGGAAGAAATAACCAACGATAACAAAGAACCTAGAAGCAAACTGAACCATCTAAGATAAATGAGGGGAGGGCTGAAGGGTCGAAATGGACACTGGAAGGCGAGGGGAGGGGGATTGACGGGGTTGAGACTGGGGAGGATGAGCGTAAGGATCGCGGTTGTAGAGATAGAGCAAAGTGTGCAAAGACTTGGCGTCTTATATATGCCGGTGGCAGAAGCGCTGGTCGAGGGTGCGCGCTTTAGATTCCCGCCTAATTTTGCTTGCAAGCCCCGTTTCCTTCTCCCGGCGCACTCGTCCGCCCGTTTTAACGCCCGAGATCGATGGTCGAGGGAATCGATCGCTATTAGCGCTTGCTTTGCCGCCGCTTGACCTGCAGCGAAGCTGCGTTGGCAGCGTCAGCTCGGTCTCCCCGTTCGGGACCGTTGCGTACGGTCCCGATAGCACACTCGGATGCCGCCACTGGGCGAAGCTCCGCCGGCCTCGTCTCCTTCCTCGACCCATTTCCTCGTCTTTGTGTCAGCTTGCTTCCCCTTCTTTTGTACACCCCCCCCCCTTTTTTTTTTTAGGGCACCCTTCTCCATACTGCTTCCGCGCCTGCAGTGTCGCCGTCGTCATTTGCTCCTTTTGGTCGTTTTTTCTTTATCGACTCCAGCTGTGGCTAAGCGCCATTCGTAGGGTTACGCGATGCTTCTGCACGCGCGACCCCCTTTTCCTTCTCCTGCACGTTTCTTTTTCCTTTCTTTGTCGGTGGCAGGGGATTCCTTTCCTCACGGACCCCGACGTGGTCTTCGCAGACTAATGACGGTTACGCACCGTCCGCGACGATGTTACGAGCAGCCTAGGACGGATGACAATGGAACGAAACAATCGCACGCGGCGGCCCCCGGTATGGGACGACAGGGTGAGAAATGGTTGTGCTTGTACCGGAAGCCTTTCGGCTCTCCTCAAGCGCGAAGGACGCGGGAGAACAGAATCGTAACCCTACAGAAGATAGGGTACCGTGTTTCTCGCGGTGTCATCTATTGACTGCTCTGCGAACGGTGTAAACAGTTGAATTATTTCGCCTCTGTGTACGGTCTCTGCTTCAAACACGCTGCTAAGATTGTAAAACATCGACCACGCAATAGAGGTCGGTGCGCGAGTGCTTATAGGCAATTTGGTGTGAAAGCAGAGCTTCTGCGTTTAGTGGAACAAGCCTGAGCGTATGCAGATTTTCAGGGGCCAGTGAAGTGTAGGAAACTGTATTATAAGGTGTATTAACAGTAGTAGTAATCAGCATCTATGCGAACATGCAGTGTTTGCGTTGTGACCTAAACACGGGCAAGTGTATCAAGACACGACAAGAGAAGAAATAGTGGAGAGGGAAAAGAAGGGAGGTTAACCAGTTAAGGGCAACTGGTTTGCTACCTTACGCATGCAAACGGGATGGGGATTTTTGAACGACGAATAGGAAAGAGGGAGATAGACAGCACATAACACAGCCCATACACATTCAAACAGTCAGAGCCCGTCGCTCTTGCGTGGTACGCGACACCCCTGTCCCAGCCGCTTGTCTAAGTCTGTTTCTTTTAACCTAAGTAGTGCCTTCATCGCGTTTAGCTGCAATGTATTCTGTATACGACATCTAAGAGTCGCTTCGGCAGCGACTATAAGGGCCGCAAGACCATATAGTGTTAAAATGACGTACGCTCTCAGTGTTCTCAGCCGACAATGACTGACAGTCAGCCAATTCTTCATATACTGTGTTTAAATCTCGCCCTTTGAGTTATGTTGGGATTTTTCTGCGAGGTTAAAGGAGTACTGACACGATTTTGCGGCGGCTCAAGATGTAAATTTTTCGTTTTCTAGCCATGTATTGTTAATGCCCTCCGCACACGGAAGCCAGGAAATAAGTACAAAATATTTTAGTTTGGTTTTAAAGTTTTCATCGCACAGCACTGCAAGCCAGCCCCAGCGCAATGGACACTACGAATACGTATGAGCACAGACTATTAAAAATCGCCGAAATCGCTGTCAGAGTCACTGGACGACCATGAAATTGTCGTTGTTTGCGTGCCCCACGTGTAATTGACCACAGACGACAGAGCTGCAGCGACGCTACCACGAATTGCTGTCCGTACATGACTCAGACGTACGTCCGACTATGTTGACACGTCACTATGAAACCGCTCCCTCGAAATCGAAACTGAAAGTGGGCTTGTAAGGAAGCCGTACTAAAAATATATCTATTGCCTTGCGAGGCACCATTATACCCTTTTTGGGGTTCTCCACGTCAGTGCTTTCATTTACAGCAATAATATGAGAATGTGAAAAATTCGTGTCAGTACTTCTTTAAGCAGGTCAGAGAAGCGGCAAGATGTAAAATTTCCGGACATGTCCATGGCAGTATCTGAGTGTAATAAGATGTTCAAAAGAACGTGCCCGCTTGGAAACATATCGACAGATTCTCTTAAGTGAGACAAAATAGGGAGAAGTGAGGTACAGGGCTATCGACGTGCTCACTGTGTTTGAAAACAAATGTCTGTGGCTTGTATTCAGCTGGGAAAATAAAGCGTTGATTTGATTCAACAATGCTTGAGAAAATTAGTAGATCGTGAAAAACTGCGCTTTGGCAGAGGTATGATAGTATCGCCCGTTTTGCTGGAGCAAGTTGTATTGATGGGACGCTTCAACAACACGCATAACGCACATATGGGGCAGTATCGGCCACATTCGAGCGTTAAAGAAGATGACATTTCTCAAAGAAAACATAGCATGGCACAAGTAATGACTGTAAGTACAGATAACGGCGATAAATGACACCATACGAAAGAAATACACAAGGGACAAGCATGATCAACTGACGTGACCTACTTTTTGTTAATATACCTGCATATGAATTCGCGCGTTCAATCAGTTTCAGTTATTTTTGTGAAGTGCCTGAAAGTTTGGTTTATGCAGTAAAAAAAAAACGCAGGATTGAATAATTACGACTATGTCTTGTAGCATTAAAAAGCAAGTTTTTAAAATATAGAACAACTGTTTCATTTTACTAAACGCGCTTCTGCAGTGTTAATAAGCTGCTTGACCATGCACGTTACTCCCAATTTCCATACATGTCGCGCTCAGAGGTATGTCCTGCTTGCTCCTAACGCCGACCATACAGTGAATGCCCAGGCGTAAGGGTTTGTGATTTAATTATGCTCCCGTGCCTGCATGCCGAGGACAATGGAGTCCATTATTTGCGCCAACGGGTACAATATAGTGTGCACTTTTAATAGACGTCTGCCCATGGGAGCCCTAAATTTTGGGAAATTTAGCTACACAATCTCTTTCAGTATATCCTCTATGTTAGTGCTACCTGCGATCGCTACCGTTTCTCCAGTCCCTTTACCTATAAGGGATTACCGGTACAACTGAAAAATGTTCTGCGTGGCTGGGCATAATATGCCCCCAGGGCCTATTGCCTACGGTGCTTTTGCGAATGTTTTCTCGCGACGCTCTTTTGAAGGTATACATGCGAAATTGTTCAGAACAGCCAACGGCCAATTTGTGACAGGAGGCAAAATGAAAAATCTTTCTCATTCTGTGCAATACGTGGAAGTTACAGGACATCTTGGGGTCAAAACGAACATGAGAATTTTGATGCTTAAAAGGTTGTACCATTCACACTGCACAATACGTGTCGCGTCGCATCGACCACTCTAGTAAGGTTAACGTCCCATTTCGCAGCACAAACGCATACTGTCAATCATGCGTTCAGTTGAATCGAGTTCCCGAAAACACTGTGTCCATCAATAACAATTGCTTGTTTGGTGATACCTCAAACAACAGTATAACCTATCCAAGTTCATTGCCCTGTGTGCCTTGCACGTCTTGTATTTCTTGCGAATTTCTTATTTCTTGTGTCCTGTAATTCTTTATTTCAATTGCATATCTACAGAACTACGTATGTCACTTTCACTTATATGTAGTATACGACGTCTCATCAGATCTCTAATCCACTTTCCTTTGTAGTGCCTTGATTGGCCCTGAAGGTATAACATATGAAGTGAAGTGAATACGGTGTTTCTCATAACCCGGTTTGCAGGAATGGGATAGTAAAGTACACACAAAAAAGGGCCACATACCTTTCAAAACGTCTGGTGTTTGAAACACTCAATATAGTTTCAGAAATGCCGACATCTCAATTTTAGAAAGGCGAATGTACATGCAGTATTTGCATGTCACAGTGCCTGTAAATACAGGAACTGATGTAGTTTATGGGGTGGGTGCGGAACTTGCCCGTACTGCAAGTTTCACGGATCTTTCACCTCGGTGCCCCCGCGAGAGAGGACAGCGGCGTTATTAGTTACTTGGGTAGGCTAATACGGTCTGGCGCCACAGTTCGCGGGTTGACTCGACCCGCGTCGCAGCAGGCTTATTTGAATGAGCTTACAACCGACGTTCACGCTTCCCTGTGGCACATAGTTTCTCTAAGCTTAGTGCCGCCATTCAAGGTTGACTGCCACTACCTCATCAGGCTGGAGTGCGTGAGCGCCGCCGTGCCGAAGGAAACGCTGAAACACCGACCGTCGTAATTTCCCAGGATTGACAGAATGCGCAGCGCATGAGAGGGCGAGCGTAAGCGGTGGCTGAAGTGTTCTCGTAGTTTCTTTCACTCGAAGAAAATATTGCAGAAAGAGCTTCTTGGGGACAGCATACATATGCACCGTTCCAGCTTCAACTGAGAGGGAGGGAAGCGCTAAATAATCAATAAAGAATCCGGCAACGTGACTTGATTAGCGTTATTGTTTCGCTTTTTAACAAGGAGAGGTGTAAGCTCAGCGTATGCGTGTCGTCCCTGCCTTCCCTTCGTTTATCTCTCTAATCCTTGTTGTGCGTGGAGTGCCGGTAGGGTGGAGCCACTCTTCGAGGGGTTGAGTCGACAACCGCAACGCCTAAGCGCTCTAGTCAAGGAACGTCCATGAATGATGTCCAATACAGGTCCTTAATACAGGATGCGCGATGTGGCTGGGTTATGCGCATCGCAATTGGAGCAGTTTAGGTCTAGAAATTTGTAAGGTTCTTCGGCTTTGAATGCAATACGAGCGAGGCTGCAGCGTGAATAGAGAGGTGAAGGTTTTCAGAGCGCCATACTGAAGGCGCTAGTGAGAAATCTGTTTTCCATACAGGGGCACTTAAAGTGGCTGTGTTCGCATATTCCTCGGAACACCTTCTGCAATCGACGGCTGGGTCATTTATTTCAGTATAGGGGCACATACCTGGAACACAAGTATTTTTAAATGTACGTGTTCCTTGAACTGCCTCTTCGCAGAGCTCGCTGCGGTGGAGGGTAGAAATAAATGATGAAAGCTGTATCAACCTACGCAACAGATCGAGGCTAACCTAACTGAAGCATTTAATGATGACAATAATCGTCTTACTTCCTCCACGTGCACTTCATGAAGAGGTTGAAACGGGATTTCCCTGGTCAGTGTTGCTTTTGTTGGATTCCCAATGATTATTCACGTGGTTTAACACTTGCGCCCTAGGTATGAGAAGCATTGCAGCCTCCGCTTCGGGATCCGGTCTTCAGCTCAACGGCTGTCATCTTGTAGCACATCACCCGAATGCTCGGCGATGATGAAACCGACGTTGTTACAAACGTGCGATAAATATCGCAATTCACGGAAGCACGGTGTGCACGCAGTTGACGCTACGCGATCACGGAATGTTCGTGTTGCCTTCCTTTAGACATTTCTTTCTTCATTATTATATACATTTTGCTCCAGTGGAAAGATAAGCACGATATGGAAGTATTGTAATAATATGAACTTGATTGTTATAGCCTTCTAGGTTTTTCTAAAGGAGACAAAACATTCTAAACCGTTTATTTGCTCAGTCGACTCGATGTTATTTAAATTGAATACCGACTTGATAAACGTTGTTAGATGGTTCGACAAGAATAAATTAATGCGCTAAAAAGCCAAACTTCGTTGTATTTTCGTCACGTAACCGAATTATATCTAAGAATCCTTCTGTCTATGTTGGAGATAATAGAATTCACGCTACTTCTGGCACAATGTTCTTCGGGGTCGAACTCGATGAACATCTAAAGCTTAATTCTCATGTGCTGCTACTTACGCGGAAAGCGGCATACGCCGTTCGAATTTTGCTAAAGGTTCGCCCTTTCTTTCGATTCGATATTCTGTTATCACTCTACTACGCTTTCTTTTACAGCAACATAGTCTGTTTCATTTCATCATGGGGAAATACGTATGCCACTCATTTATCAGCCATCCAACGTCTTCAGAACCAAGAATTCAAAGTAATAACATTCAGTAGCTTCATGTCGAATGCGTCATCTTTACTTTGTTCACATAGAATTTTATCATTTCAGAGCCTTAAAAATATTTTCTTTGCGTTGCTATTTACAAATACGTAAATTGAAAGCTTCCCATTCATTTACTATACTCAAGTCAGTTTCCTCAGATGTCATCGACTCGTTTTGCAAAGGCTAACAACTTTCTCTTACCCAAAGCCAGGACTAATTATGACAAGTTTACCACAAAATTTTCCTCTGTATCCTTGTGGAATTCCTCGTCTAGGGTTATGAAGAACGGATCCCTCGATATGTTTAAAAAAGCCCTGCGTTTTCACCTCTTATATTCATAAAGCTTTATGTTATTCATCGTTACGGTTGTCGTATTTTAGGGTATATGGTTTTCTTTGTGCTCATCTGTACATTTCGGCTAACTTATTTTGTTGTTTCGTGCATATATGCAAATTTTCTATAGGTTGTTCCTGTCTGTACCACTCTATACCTTAGTGTTGTTGCTCTGACGCATGATTTTATAGGAGGTCTCACTCACAGTCTCGCGACTTTGAGACCTCCTTCTGTATCCTCGTATTTTTTAGATGCATTGTACCATGTATTTCTGATAATAAATCAAATCAAATCAAATCAAATCAAATCAAATCAAACAGAAACTACTCGCGCTAGCCTTTCGCACGGGGGTGGATCGGTGAAGACCAGCATTGCTAGCCGCTCGCGGACTCTTAAAGCAAAGCCCTTTAGGCTGCCGATCGTGCGAGCCGCTTCCTCATTTCTCGCACACTGCCCCCGGGGAGCATGGGGAGAGAGCGCGTGCGCGCAGATTTTGCGGCGCACATCATTGCAGTCGTCTCTGGCGCATTTCCAACTCAATTGGGAAGTCCTACCACGGTGACCCGTCCATCCGACGGCTGCGCCGCGAGCGAGTGATGCCAAGAGTTAAACTGCAGCAGTCATGCTGGCGGTCGCCATACATCATTCCGCGACAGCGAGCTGCGCTCGCAGCGCAGCCGACGGTGACGCCGGGCACGCCGAAGCCCGCTTGCTTGCCGGTTCCGATTATACAACGCGGCGGCCGTCATTATTGGGTGCGCGAGGGCGAGCGGTGCGTTGGTAGCTGCCCGGCACGACAGTCTTGCGCCTCCCTCCGCTGGACGGGTCTTGGAGTACACGACGCTGCAGAAGGGGGTTCAATGGCGCATCGCAAATGTTTGAGGGCTTCTCGGGCCTGCCTCCTTCCTCTTGCGAGGCCTAGTGGTTAAGGGGGCTATGGCGTTTTGCTGTTTCAGCACGAGTCCGCTGGAGCGGCGTTTGGCAGCGGCTGCTGCATTCTGATGCGGGCAGTGTACGGTAGCGTCTGGCAAATACATTTCAGCCTGTGGTTAATAACTGCGTGTGGGTCTTATATTGCTGATGTCACCAGAGGCCTCCCCTTCGAATAAAAAAAGAAAGATGTTAGCAGATTTGGGATACTGCAGTTATTCGCTCCGTCAGCCTGTGAGTCAGTCTATTGCCACGGACGCTGCATACAATGTGCACTGCGTGAGCTGAGTGCCCTAGTAATGCCGCAGCTGTGGGAATGAATAAAGAAAACTTGCTGACAAAAGTTAGTTTTTCTTCTTTTCTTTTTTTCAATCTTCCTTCGTTACTCTGTCCTCCAGAGCATTATCAACAACAGAACTATAAACGTCGTTAACCTGCGCACGTTCGCTCTCACGGTGACTCTCTTTTTTAACAAATTCTTCTAATTCTTCTTCTATATGAGTAGGGACCGGCTGTTGCAAACAATCTAACCATCAAAAGGGACTAAAATAACGGCACAGTAGACAAATGATCGTAGGAATGAATGTTTGGCAAAGAATGAATTATTGGTCAATCAATATATTGATGTTGAGTAGATGTATGACCCCGGCCGTCGCTGCTGTGTCACTAGAAAAAGCGACGCATTTGTCGCAATATCGGTGCAATTAGCGGCTAGCAGAAGGAAGTATTGTTGGAGGAAAGTGCGTACAGGCAAAGTGAAGAGATTCAACATGGTGGGTGCCTGTACTTGCCCCGCCACGGTGGTCTGGTGGCTATGGTACTCGGCAGCCGATCCCGAGGGTCGCGGGATCGAATCCCGGCAGCGGCGGCCGCATTTCGATGCAGGCGAAATGTTTAGGGCCGTGTACTGTGCGATGCCAGTGCACGTTAAAGAACCCCAGGTGGTCGAAATTTCCGGAGCCCTTCACTACGGCGTCTCTCATAATCACAGCTGGTTTTGGGACGTAAAACCCCATAAATCAACCAAATCAGGTTGTTCCTGTCACAACAATGGCATTATAAAAACTGCTGAAGAAGGTCAGCGAGTCCTTCGCTTTATCTCTCGCATGCAGGCTGCTTCGAAACACGAAGGTAACAGAACGCTCTACCCTAGGCAGGCGAGAAGAGAGCGCACTCTAATCAACCGGACTTCTTCTCTAAGGTGCACAGGCCACATATAGCCTCAGTCACGTGAGCAAATGGAATAGCTGCCCCAAGACGGCTCACCTGACACCGCTCCGATAGTTCGCTATTATTAGTTCGCTAACATGATTCTCGCCGCCTTGTGCAGCTGGGAAAGCGGCGAGAATCAAGCCATTTCTTAACGTGGCTTACAGCCGCACCTATACAGCGTGGCTAAAGAAATGCAGTGCGTTATAATTGGTCATGAGCTTTATAAGGAATGTCACAGCGATGGGGGGGGGGGGGGGGCAAACAGAGTTCACTTGTCGACAATCCCTATGACAACAGCAGTGAGTGTGGACGTCACTCTACGAAATGTCTCTAACTGGTCGCATTTGAGTTAGAGAAAAATAAAAATTTTGATTATCTAATATTTTGCAACTAAGCTTACAAGAACCCTTTTTGAACAAGAAACAATCCAGATTTTGCTCGACAATGGCTGAATATCTCTTGAATGGTGAATCACTAATGGCACATAATTGCATGCTAAATATACAAAGAGTACAAGTATGGCATAGGAGTTCTGCCGCATTCATCAATGTGTAGGGACGATTATAAAATGAAAAATTAGCCCCCACCTGTTTATAGAACAAAGCTGCGATGAAATATATACGGATTTGTCAGATATGCAAGCTTCTTAGTTGCCGAAAAAAATATGTGAACTAAGAACCCCGTACCAGGACGTACATTCTTCCAATAACAACCTTCTAATTTTCAGAAATCCGCATAAGTATCCTTGTAGCTCTGTGCTACAAACGAGTGGGCATTAATTTTTTCTCCAATAAAGTACACTGCTTGTCTGGGTAAATGCGCAACTTACGCAGACCCAGCGTGTACACTAGAATGTTTAGAAGCCGCGTGCGTGAATTCCTCGTTTAAATTATCTAAAAATAAATGCTATGTATATACGCCCTTGTCTTCTTTGTCTCTAAGCAAAGTAAAATTAATGCTCCTTTCATAAATATGTAGCGTGCCATTAAGATCCGTGATCCGATAAACTATAAATATTTCTGGTCGTCTGTGTCCAATGCGCAAGCCGAGACGCACACGCCATGTACATGGTCGGAGAATGAACGACATACTCTACGAAAGAACAACGGTGGGAACAATGTGTGCTAAGTACGAAGCGGAAGGGAGAGGGAATTGCGAGTTCTATTTTTCCTGCCATATTCGCGCATTCATGTCATAATCTTTGCTAACGCACGTGAACACGGCGTCGTGTTCATGCTGTAGGCCTGTCGTGTGACACGCACGTATGACATGCGAGATGACCACGGAAGTCTGCGGGGTTCGTTAAGAAAGCGTGACCTTGAGTCAATTGCACAATTGCACTGTTGCATTTCCCATCCCGCACAAAAAAGCGCGGTCTATGAGCTCCGAGCTTTAAAACACCGCTCTCTTTGTTAGCTCAATTCCTGCCTCTGAGTTCTTCGTTCATGAAGCGTATATATAAAAGTTGCGCCTGTGAAATCCGAAGTTCTCTCAAAGAATTCACGACTGTCCCACTTACACCTGAATATCATGTTGCTTGCTTGTACACCCTTGGTTTATGTTTGCGTGACTGAGGTATCCGACAGAAGGGAGAACTGGAAAAGTTCGACGTCTCCCCAATAACATGAACAAGGATGCACTTGTGTTCATGTGCCGGCTAATGCTGAAAAATGTTTGTGCGAGCATTCGTTGAGTTTCATAGAAGGTTTACTAGGTAATGCAGGGAGCAGTGCATTGAAGGTGAGGTGCTCCAAGTAATTAGGGGTCTTCGGTTACCGAATATATTGTTCTTTCTCATTTTTTTTCATTTATCAGCACGCAAAACGCATGCAGTACTAATCCCCTCAAAAGGAGATGCCCGTAATGTTTCATAAAGAGGCTTGGTGGAACTATAACTGTAAATACGCACAGTTGCATTGATACACTGATAAATCACGTATGGATGCACGTATAGAGCCACGTTATACGTGATAGATCACGCATAATGTTATTTGATTGGAGGAGGAGGACCTTGGAAGGCGTCCTTAACAGTGATTAACTACAGAAAGGCTAACACACAGGCGCGTGTGGCTCCAGCGATGAACTTTGCACAACACAAGCAGCTGCTGTGCGACATCTGCTGATAATCAAATGTATAACCCGGTAGTGGCTGTAAATTTGCAAGGCAAATGTCCCTTCGGACCAAGCGAGTGGGGCCACATGGGCACTAAACACACAGTGAAGTGTATCTAAAAGAAAGGAATAACGTGGAAATGTCACAGTGCCGACGAGAGAGCCATGTAGGCACCGTGATAGCGACGTCAGGACTGCGCGTGTAAGCGTTAATTGGTCGAAAAGCAGGGAAGACGTGGCATCCACGCAGTGATGGCAGTAAGTTTATATACAGCGAGTGGTGTGACAAGACATGCCCTGCGGTAGAATGTATGCGTGTGTCTAGGGCCTTCTCCACTCATTTTGTGCCGCTAGGCAGTAGTGGCTGTTCGAGCGAACGTGTGTTGGTCAGGGATGCGGGACGTGCTGACGTAGTTAAGTAGCAGCGCTGTTCGGACGCGTGCCTCTTCGAGTACTCGAGCATGCACCATCGCGTAGTCGGAAAACCGTTACTAATATGCATAATTTTCATCGCTCCGTGTCTGGATTAGGAGCGAAGTTTGCTGAGGCCTTTCATGGCGACAGGTCCCTGTAGTGAAGGGGCAATGGCATGGAGTTGTTGCGCTGCGTTAAAGGGATTACTGCCAGGAGGCTGGGTAATCCTCAAATCACGCTTAGAGTCGCCTGAGCAGGAGAAGTGTTTCGAAGTGAACGCAAATCAGTGAAGTTACCAAAGCAGAGTAGACATTTTGGCGAGTTGGTTTTGGAGTCCATGTTATCATGAATCGCCAGCGCTACACTAAAAGAGACCGAGGAAGATTTTCACGCGCTGTTAGAGTTGCGCTGGCAATTAATCACAAATGGTCACTAAAAAGTTAGAGGATACTTCAGGTTCACCTTTAGCAGCGGAACGCTATAGCGCCGTAGTGCCCCATTCGTATCACCTCATTCGTTAAAATCAGTGCCATTTCTTAAAATGCTGGAATTATTTGAGTCTCCTCGTAACAAAATTATGTTATATCATGCATTCAAATTACGACCTGACCTGCCGTACGAGTAGGTTGCACTGAAGTCGTAGTTTACAATTTCTTTCAAAGTAATATCCTACATTGAGACAGACAATCAGACAGACAGACAATGAACTTTACTGAATCCTGAGGAGCTACCGTAAGGACTCCCTAGCGGGAGGCCGTTGTAACCGCTGGCCGCGCCCACGTGGAGGGCAGAACGCCATGACGCTTCCCCCTTTCGTGGGCCCTCTGGACAGCCTGGACTTGCTTTCGGAGCACCGTGCTTCTGATGGCCTCCTCCCGTTCAGATTCGCTGGAGAGGACGTCGTTAGGCAACGCGGGACATCGCCAGAGCATGTGAGCCATAGAAAAAATGTTTCACTGCAGTTGGGACAGCCAGGGTTCACGTCCCAGTATAACGTACTGAGGAAGCCCCGGGACGGGAAATTCATTTTTTTTTTGACAGGAAAGTGTATTATGCCGGGGTCTACCAAAAATCACTGACCTACTTCCGCCATGGAAGGGAAGATCTGAAAAAAAATGCACACGCATTTACAAAGAAAGAGTAGCACACACTCGGAGTCGAAGACGCAATCACCCAGGCTGCGACGATAGGAGCTGGAAACGCTACCGATCGTGCCATTGACTTTTTCTTTCTTTATTGCCACTGGACATTCACAAACAATACATTGGGGTGATATTCCCACACACACACACACAGAAAGAATATTACAGATTACCACCCAAACAACGGAGATATAGGAGCAAATGGGCCTTATATATTCACTCGGCCGTTTTACGATTTACACCGAACTGATGAACGGTTAAAGCAAAGGTGTTTAGCAAGCAAATTTTCTTTTAACATCGCCTCCATTTCACTGCACACTTAGTTCGCAGCGGTGGTATCGCCATCTAGGAACGATAGAGCAAAGAAGATCGCCGAGCTAATGTGCGCCGGCGGTTAGCGCTTCGGAAGCTTCGGCCTCTCGATCGCAGCGGTGGTTAGCGACGTGGCGGCGTTTTGCCGACGCGTTGTTTGAGCAATATAGTACAACCACTGCAGCTACAAAATTTGTCTTGTGGGATGAGTTGTGTTTCGATGCGCTATGTTTCAAGAAAGCAAAGACGCTCGTAGACAAGAAAATCGTACTGCTTTTGCTGAAACGGACCGTGTGTTCGCAAAACGATTCCCTGACAAACCTTTCGGTTTCGCTTGCAAGGTGTCACCATTTGCGGACGCTTCTAGATTATGGCAGGTTTGCGAAGGGCTCTGGCGCTTGCAATACATGTGCCTCCGGAGAAATGTGAGCCTTTGGTGAACTTTCGCTTGCGTACAACTGTTCAGGCTCCCTGTGCGGTGTCTAGGTGCCGCTGACATCTACTTGCAACTGGTTCACATGTCCACAGCACCCAATCTATCTCCGGCCCTTCTATTCGCCAGATTGTTGCCTATGCATTTTAGAGCTTCGCGAACACAGGTTTAATTTTCGTGTTATATCAATTGCCATGACAGGAATCAACCAGATTTTTTAAAGGTAAATCATCGGGACGTGCTTGGTCGGGTGCTGCAAGAAACGATGGTAGTTGGAAATGATTATTTTCGCCGTAGGCGGCTACGCCGACGTTGAAGTTTTGTGACTCGTGCTCCTTAACTAAGTCGTGTTAAAAAATTAGTGCTCTTTGGATGACGTAGCTGTGTTCAGATGGAAACTTACCTTAATCTCAATATGCAAAATTCGCGACGCCTTACATATTACCTAGCGCCTTCTGGAAACGTTACATTCGTAAGGCGGGAATCAGGAAAACTAACGTGGAAGGAGCTAGTTGGTTGAGGGGATAAAGAACTGCAGATATACATATAGATAAAGTGTGGTCCTTCATGAAAGGATGCAAGCGAAGCTTGGAGTATGCGTTCTTTTGTCTTTCTCTCTCCTTTTAATTCTCTGATTTCCCCCCTTTCATTTTGTCTGTGTGTCTGTCTGTCTGTCTTGCCTGCTATATCTTTATGGTGCAGGCCGAGGCTTTATTATTATTTTTATTTTTTATTTTTTATGCCTCACAATGCCAAATGTCTGTCTGTGTGTGTTTCTCCGTTTTCTTCCTTTGTATGGTGATTTCCCTCTTCTGGTAGAAAATCGAAGGGATTCATACAATTCAGACAGCGCGAGGCGCTGGTTCAGATATATACTGAGAATACTGGAGGTCCTATACATCTTTTATTGTTTTATTTACTGTCGGTCCGCATCAGGACCAAGACAGGAGTGGAACAGTACAAAATTTTACATAGTAATACAGGAAGCAGTGAACGGAACAATAAAAGAGGTATACGCGCACCACCTTTACGATGATGGATTTCGTAAAAACAACCAGGCTTCCAAATTGTGAGGCATTAGAAGCTTCGCTAGAAGAAAGCGACAAGTCAGGGCATTGTCTTACCTTATCGCTCCTTTCTGCGTCCCGTCTTAGCGCAGTTATTTTATTTCAAGTATGTATTAAGAAGCTTGCACTAACACACATTTAACAGTGGAGGTCTTGGAGGTGCCACGCAGGAGAGAGAAGTGGACCCGCTCTTTCCCACTCTTGCCTAGACCCCACTTCTGCATGACAGTGATTATGCGAAGGGAGATGTGTGACCAAATGTGGAGAATGTTTAGCTCGAAATGTCGGGTTCGATCACTGCAGCCGCATCAGCATTTATATAGCGCGAAATGCAAAGAACGAAAGAAAGAAAGAAGTGCATGAGTGACTGATGAAGGATCAAGTAGAACGTTCAGTACACTGTTATGATGGATAGTTGTATGACTGATATGACTTATACGTAATGACATCAGTAGCATTACAGCATTGCTAGTTGCGTCGCGATTAAGGATAAAGGAAAAGCATCCCTGCTCCAGCTGTTTTCACGGCGTAAAACTGGCTTCAAACTTTTTTTATCTGCCCACCTTATGCGGAAATGTATTGTTCACACTCTGCACACTAACATACTACACTAACATGTGTAGGGCTGAAAATCTGAAGGATAAATAACTGAACTGTACAAATTAATGTTTAAACCAGCTCTGCCAGGTGCTCAAACCTAATGGCAGCATGGAAGCTGTTTATACAGGGAAGCTATTTGTTTATTGGAATCTTTAGAAAATGGCGACGCTACTAATTCCTACAGATCGATGAAATAAGGCTAATTTAGCTAGGGAATCCGCAAATGAACATTCAAAGAACGATACTGATCAAACTTTGGTGGCGCCCAGCTTGACAGAGTCATCCCTCTTTACTTTCCGAGCAGCCATGAGCAAGCATTGCTGTCAAAGAGCTAACGAGCAACGCGGGCTCATTCGCAGCAACGAAACGGATAATATCGCTGCCTGACAAACACTCTCGTTCATCGTCGCTCGGCGACGAAAGAGGAATAAACAAGGCAGCACCAAAGTTCTAAAGCGGCAACTGAAGTCTTTGTCGATTCAGATTCGCTTTCTTGAGTGAAGTTAATCGCATTTCACATACCTTTGGAAACTAGCAGCGCCGCCCTCTTGCAAATATTACAAGTGATGCAAGTTCAGTGTGCTGATAACTGCAGTATTACATGCTACATGGTTCAAGCTTTGTCTATAAATGCTCGAATTTCACTTCTACTTGTTTTGCACGATGTGGCGCCATGAACTAAGCCCTTCCACAAAAAAAAGTAAAAAAAAAAACAAACAAACGCGGAGATATCTTTTTTCCTGTAGTTATGAGACCTTTGGAGTCATTTCCTGAAACGCACTGCGCAAGATTCTCTCAAGGCGTAACATTATGCTGAAATGCAGCACTCAGTGCAGACGAAATGTTGCCAAGAACGTGTTTCACTAGAAAAAATTTCTAACCGCTCTAGGAGATCTCTGTGCGTTTCCCGAAATTTCGTTTCTCTGAGGTTTCAGCAGCGGAGCTGTTGAAGCTTGATTTCCAGCCGTGCGCAGCGACCGCTAAATTGGCGAAGCTGGTGATCGCGAATCGAAGAAAGAGAGAATGTGAATTGAGGAGAGAAGGTGCCGATAGGGAAAGGTAGAGAAAAAAAAAGAAACATACGCAGAAACAAAAAACGATACTATAAATTTTCTCGCGAGGGGGGATTCGAAGCCGGGTCCGATGGCGAGCGTCATATGCGAACGCTTGCACAACATGTATTTATGGGAAAAGTATTGTTGTAAGAGGCCCATGTACTATTGTGCGTTTTCAGTGCACGTAAAAGAACCCCAGGTGGTCTAAGTTTCCGGAGCCCTCCACTACGGCTTTTCTCTCCTTTCTATCTCTTCCACTCCCTTTCCCCTTGCCCCACGGACGCTTAGCCGTACTCCCTACATGGGCTGCAGAAATTAGCGTCCTTTCCTGACCGAACCACCATATTATTGACTTTTACCGATGATTATAACACAACATGTTATGGCCGAGAGAAAATGAGAACGAAATAAAGTAGAAATAAACGAAAAAAATCCACGCATCTCCACGAAGTCAACCATGACGAGTGGGCGAAGCTGGGGATCACCCGTGACAGTGCCCATCACCCGTGACATTGCCCACTCGTGCATGTAAATGAGTGACAACGTTTGTGTATATTTACACACGCGTTGTCATTTATGCTCCTGGTCTTTATGAGATTCCTGCGCTCCCATGTCGTAGATCGTGCCGAGTTTCGGATTGATTTAGTTAACGCGCACGCTGCCACTCGTTATGATTCAACTACGCACAAGAGAAAGAGCGTTTCCATAGTCAACGCACGCCGTTCGCTCTCTGTCACGACAGCAGATGACACTGTCGTGGTGCAGAGCCTCCGGGATCGGCCCACACATGCACACACACCGTCTACACTGCACTCACACTGCCGCTGTCGAAGAGAGACTGCGCGCCGGGAGGCACGCGCCGTGACCGAGCGCGAGCGTGGCTACGACATTACAACGGCAGGCAGGCCTTGACCCTAAGAAGATCTGCCCTTATAAGAGAAAGAAAGAGTGATAGAAAGGAGAAAAAAGAGAGACACAGGCAGCGAGACAGAAAAAGCAAAATAAGCTTCCTGGGCGAGGCAGCATTTAAGCACGAGTGCTCAAGGTGCGTAGGCGAGCGTCAGAACTCTCTACGCTATACAACAACGCTTGCTCAGCTTTGCTGCTTCGTCAGATTTTTCAAGCATGGAAGTGGCTTAATTTTCTTTATTAAAGCTAATCACATGTCTTTAATACCTCGTGTTTCAAAACGTATATTTATTTTTATTGTCTGAGAATTTACTGTGTTTTGATGCATACCGTCTTCTTTGATGACAACCTTAGAAAGAGGTTTTAAAAAGAGTGGGGGATGTCGAAATAACGTTTGTATCTTTCATTATGTTTTTCCGTGCTGGTACAGGTGTCAACATACATGCGAGTTCTTGTTGGTCTAGCTTGATTCCTAGCGGGTGCTTCACGACAGTGCTCGTCACTTCTTTGCTCATAGTTATGTCTGTGTGCGCGCGGCTACGGTTCTCAAGAGCTAAAGAAAACACGGGAAGTAAGAAAGGTGCCACGATTTGTACACTTTCAGGTTAGTGGCATATCGCAACGCCGACAGATAGTAAACTTAAAATAATTTGCAAATGAATACGTAAAAAAAAAGAAACGAAGAAAATCGAGTTGGCGCTCAGCTGAGTAAAGGATGAAAAAAAAGCGAAAGACACTTTTGCAACCTTGCCGAAAGACATGTTGCAAGACTTCTACCGAGCGATACCTTGCTTTCCGTTAGAAAAACTGCTGTGTGTCGCGGGTGGCACTGTGAGTCGAACCCTGCACTTCCCTTATAGAAATCGGTCCTGTGCCACTTCAACACTGCAGCGATACTTACGTGGCCTCAGTTCTTGCTTCGGTCTCTCTGATTGCAGCCTTCCACTCCACCTAGGCAGTTTCCAGCTAAAGAGAAATCGAGACCGTATTTCATGCTATTTTTCGCGAAAGCGGCGATATTTCCGGCGTGCCGGACCGCTTTCTCGCTCGGACTTACTGCCCTCCTTTTTTTTTTCTTCTTTTGCTTAACTCGTTTCTTCACCATCTTTTTTCTTTGCTTCTTTTCTTTCACTCAACCGATCCCCTCATTTCGCGGCAACGCTCCGCGCCAGCTGGAATCGATGAACCCATATTTATTCGGCTACTGGACATTCGCTCTTTCTTTCTACATTTCCCTTCTGTCTTGTTGCCGGTGTTTCTGCAACGTAGGCACTTCTTGCTTTTGCTCCTGGGTGTCGGTGCTTCGTTGTCGTCGATTCGCTTCGCTGTCCGCGTCCTCCATCGGTTCCCGTCAATATCGCCTTCGGTTTTTCCAGTTGGTGTCCCCACCGCCAAGTTGCCCTTTTTTCTCTCTGTTCCGTAGGAATTGAGAGAACGATTCTCCTATTTTTCATCATGCCCCCTTTATCTAGCGGTCAGGGTTGCCTCGTTTCACTTTCGATTTTCCTCTCCTTGCTCACTACCCAGGCGTGCCCCGGAAATCGTCAAACCACGTGCCCCTTAGCCACACCTTGGCGTGAAGTTATGGCTGGGCAAGCAGCTGCCGCTGTTCCATCCTTTGTTCCATCCCCTGTCCCGCTACCTTCGCTCACCCCTCTCATGTGCCCCCATTTTCCTTCGTTTCCTTTTCGATGATGTTATGTGTATCGACGCTGATTGCTTGCGTCGGATTTTCACTTGGTTTGTATAGTTTGTTGCGCTAGTCTCTTGCCCCCATGGAGCTTACCATTTGAAGAGAATTTGAGCGTTTTTACGGGATTCGCTGATTTGGTTTGCCTCTGCTAGAGGACACAACGGGGGCTCGTGATCCGATTGGTTTCCTGGCAGGTGTTACCATATATTGTCCTCGCAGCGTGGTACATTGCGCGTCTAACTGAGCACTTGCCTGACGTCATAGACGTAGAGAAAGTTATTGTAAGGCATGGTAGGTAATAAACAGTGCATACTTCTGTGTGTTAGCGGGAGTGACACTACATATCTTTTTCAGTTCGCTACAGACTCCTCGACTTCTAGCTCTTTTTGTTGGGTGCTGTGGAGCTGACGCACGCTATGTTCGGTGTAAACATCAGATGCCTCGTCGACTTTACCTGTGGTGTCTTTCGTATTTCTCGCAGAACTTTAACATTTTAGCGCAGGAAGGTAAAGAAAAAAAATTCACAGCATATCCACGTGGTGAATGATGACGAGTGGGGCGAAGCTCCGTACGGAATCATCGGTAAACCGTGATTCTTCCGTGTAACGCCCAATCGATCATCTATAAAGAGTGAGAAACACTCTTTATATGATGCCGGTACGCGCGCTTTCTCGCCGCTTCACGGTCCTTCACATTTTCAAGATCCGATTCGCGCCGCAGCCGTGCAGCGTCGGCCTCGCGGACTCGAACGGCGGGGTCTGCTTCGCGGCGTCGACGTGCAGCTTCGACCTCGCGGGCTCTCACCTCAGGATTCTGTCTGCGAGCGCGCGCTGCCGCCGCCTTCCGTGCCCTCCGTTCCGCAGCCTTGTCTTCCATCCGGCGACTCCGAGCGAAAGAGAAAGCGCGCCAAGAGGGAGCCTCTTGGCGCGCTAACACGCGCCATCTAGGGATATTATATATATATATATATATATATATATATATATATATATATATATATATATATATATATATATATGGATGGAGCGAGCGCCAGCACTGCCATCTAGTGAGCACTTCACGAACTAGAGGTGGCTACTACAAACAAACGGAGCATGGACAGACTCACGGCATAAGGAGCTTCGCCCCTAAAAAATACCTAGACACTGCGATGTGACACTGGAAATGTGCGGTACTGTAGTTCTGTTTTGGCGTGCTCCATTATGAAAGGTCACGTTTCGCGTGGCATTTTGTCATGTTTCCGTTCATATTTTGCTGCTGCGCTAACGTCTTACGCCAGTGCACTCACATTGAACTCAGCTACAATGGTAACAATTATTTCCGGCGAAATCTTCAGTCGTCTGCGACACGTATCCACTAAGTTAGATAACAATGTGTAACTTACATGCTAAACGAAATTCACACATAATAGTTCACTTCATTTTCATGCATATTCAAGACTATTCTTCTCTTACAGGCACTTAACTGTCGAATAAGTTTGTGCAGTTCGGTAGTGTACTGTGCATTATCGGTCACGTTTCAAAGGGTCTTGCCAAAGTTGTACTCCTGTATTCTGTTTCACAACCACTAACGCAGCTTTCTGGTAAACGTGACTGATAAAGCAAGTAAAAAAAAGAAGAACTTGTGGTAAGAAATCACGGGCGTTATTACTTCAAATTTTCTTAGAAACACCTAACATTCTTGACCCATGGCCACACACAGCTACTCTCCTCGAAAAGGAAGGCTTTACCTCAGAATAATGCAATGCCCAGACCTTTTACGTTAAACTAACAGCTCAAGTGCTAAAGGTAATTGTTTCTTCATGTAATAAAACATTTAACAAGTCTCACTGAAAAGAAAAATATATAGGATGCCTTTATTAGCCGGCACATTTTAATGCATGCTTTTATGGCGGCTCTTTAACCCTCTAGAGCAATAGAAAGCATTTAAATTGCTAGGCGATATGCAGTTACTATAAAAAAATTAAAAATTTCATACTAGTTTCTTGCGTTTTAAATTTATACTGCGTCGGCAACTAAGGGAGTAGCTTGAGAGATTTTTGGACTTCTAGTTGCGTACCGCACTTCTTTCGAAGAACTATTTTATATTGCGACGGCTTAAAAGATGGTAGTTCTGCACGTCTCCAGTGATCTAGAATTCCCTTTAGTTATTTTTATATAGGACACGGCTGGTGTAATCGACCACTTTTGTCCAGTTTGACTGTATATGCACATACTTGTCAGTGAAATGTTGCCTGTGAGCCGACGTCATTGCTGAAGTATATCGACACGCAGCTGGCAAAGAATGAACAAACTTTATTAAATGCAATGGCTTTTCTTGGCCGTTTCTCTGACGAGGCCACCCATGAACTGTCGGGTTATCAGGATATGTGGTTGGCGGAGGTAGGAGCCTTCAGCACGTGGCAGCAGCGCATGTTCATTCACAACAATTGCCTTTGAATTGTTTTTGGTGTTGTTGCTTACGGCACACGTACTTTTCATATGCCAAAGCGTTTCCGTGGGTATCATTGTATTGTGAAAATATATTTGTTCTCCATGGTAGCGTAATGGTGATGGCCATGCATTACCGAGTTCCCAATCTCGGGTACAGTTTTACTAAACGTGCATGAGGCCGCTCGTGCTCTCGGACGAAGGTGCACATTGTGACATTCTGGTTGGAAAAATATCAATTCAGTATATCTCAGTTCAGTGTCGTTTATAGCCAACCTTCCACATGTAAAGTCCGAAAGCTTTTTTATTTGTTTGTATTGGATTCATTGCGCATGTCCCAAAGAACTAATAAATTTCGTTTGGAATCACCTACTTTACTCGCAGCGTAAAACTGCTGTAAGCCTCAATTGATACTGTACAACAGACTCAGTGTAGAAACTGTAAAGAATATTTTGCATCCTCTCAGGTGTCTGATCCTCGGGAGTAAGAAAATTCTAAGTAAGCACGTCCTAGCAGCCAGTCTCTTAATGTATAAACCACGAAATGTAAACGAATCCTTCCCCGTATGACTGTGCTTGTTCGGTAAAATTTCTTCGCGCTCGCAAAGATTCGATGTTTTCAAGGCATTGTATGAAGTGGTTGATCTCTTTTGAGGAAGAGCATTTTATTGTGAGCAAGGCAGGGGCAATATTTGAGGACCAATTGCAAAACCAACCTTCCCTATTTTAGATGTATATATGACGAGAACTGCAAACACGTCAAAAAAGATACCAAAAGGAAATCAAATTGCTAAGAAGTACAGTAAACTACCCACAATTTTTCTCTTGCGGTTTCATCTTCAGAAAATACTGTGCACTACGCAGGAAGACAACACTGGCACAGGGAAGAAGGAGGAGTTTCAGTAAAGTAAAGCGAGGCTTTTATCGTGCCGAAAATCTCGAGAATTTTCTCTTTTTTCCTTGGGCTGTGTATGGCGTGGAAAGAATGGCTACTGATTTGTAGGGAAATACATGACGACCAGTGCTCCCCCTTTTGGTTTTACGATGAGGACAAATGCGGTAGCTGTACTTCCAAGCTGTATCAAAGATAAGGCCAGCGAAGCACTGCCGACTGCACGACTACTGATCTCTTTCGGAAGCCACCTTAGAGCACTGAAATGGTCCTTTGCGCCGATGAGCACTGTGGAGATCCGACTTGTGGGACAGTATCTCTTTCTACGTTCTAAGTCTTTGTTTAGTTGCCAGGTCCCGCAGCCAGCCTCAACTGCCGTGCTCATCGTTACTGCCGAAGGCAGCGGCCGTCTCTCACAAGCTCCACGATTGGACATCAGGAATAGGATGGACGTGGTCAGCTCACCTAAAGCACTCTCCCTGTGGAACCACCCCTGGAAGCGTACATTTTCCGTAGATGGCCAAGCGCCAAGGTACGGCTTGGAGCGAGGCGATCGCGAACTGAATGAGGCTACGCACATTATTAGGGGAGGCTTCCTGGAAATGGCCGGCTCTTGTCGCCATTTCGAAGACCCAGAATGAAGTCGAGCGTAGGAGGAAGGTTTGGACATTCTCAGGGAGAAAATGAGTACGTTCCCATCTAGAGAACCGCACGGCGATGGGAATTGATGTAATGAAAGAAGGAAGATATTGAAAGGGGTAGCGGTGCTGACGAACAAAGACAAGCGCTTTGAAATCATTATCGAGAAATAATTAGAACAGAAATAAGATGTGGCGGGAAATTGAGATAGCGATAACACAGGGCGCTACTTTCGAAGAGAAATTGAGAATGCGGCAGACAATCTAACCCACATGCCTTCTCTTTCCTTACTTCCTACTCAAGGAGACAATCGGGCGCTCTTGCAGCGCAGTTTAGTTGGTTTTGCGCTTACGCCAGTGCTCTGTGAGCGGAGATGACAGAACATTATTTCCGCGTAGATGAAATCACCCTGCGCTAAGAAGGGCAAGTGAATGCTATGACATTGTAACGACGTCAATAACGTTCAGTTTAATATGGAAGCCCGAGGCAAAGCTACAGTGAAAGAAGTGCACATCGGAATGATTTCGTCATTATCGTGTATTTATCTACGCATCAGAAGCGCTACATGTCGAACTACACACCTGCTCGCATGACTTCTCGCTCAGTAGAAAATAGCTGCCTTGGATGGTTCCGCCTGTTATTTATGTGTAGCTCCAAAATGAGTACACGCGACGCTTGTCGCGATGCCTGGTGCCGTATACCTAGTGACTAAAACGCCACGCTTGCACCTGCCATAGATCCACACGGGACTGCTCGAGCGATAGAAAAACAGGCATTTTACAGCGTGAGCTGTAGCGGGCTAGTTACAGTAACAAAATCGGGGACGACAGTGTTTGCCGCTGCCAGTGTCCGTAACCACTACCAGATTCGTGTTAAAGAAATTCGGTCAGCTACGCACCAGTGGCGCGAAGAGTGAGGATACAGCGTGGCTGGTGGCGTTCACCTTTTCCTCTCCCTCCTCCACACCTTCACTTCTTTTTCCCACTCGTTGCTGCACTATACTGTACAAGACTACGCTGTGCTCTCCCCTCTCCCCTCTTCCTCACCGTCGCATCATTCTTTCTCACCATCACCTCCCAATCCCGCCCCTTTCTCCGCACCTTCGCTCCCTTTACCCACTCCTTGCTACATTACACTGTACAAGACTATACTATGGTCTACTATCTCCTCTTCTCCTTTCCCTCCTCATCACTCTAACATAATTCTTCCTCGCCCCCCACCTCACCCTTGGGGAGAAAAAGAAGTCAATAATAAGAAGACGATGACGAAGAAGGCGGCGACAACGAAGAAAGAGAGGAAGGGGAAAGGGATGACGACGAAAATGAAGGTGAAGCAGGAAAACCAGACAATGGAAGAGGAAGAACAGGGACAGAAGCAGGTTAAAAGTAAGACTAAACGAGAAGATTGAACGAGCCCGCAACAAAATCTCGCTTACGCTGCCAGTGTGCTGCGTCCTCTGCGCATGCCTGCAAGTTCCTTAATAGGGGTGTTTTGTTTTTTCGTTTTTTTACATACCCTGCGTACAGGATAGTGCCGACGAGTGTAGTGTAGTGCAGAGTCTACGACATACGCTGCTGTCCTTCGCAGAGCAAACTACGCGCCTTTCGCGAGGTCTTCTTCGGAAAGCACACTTCACACTTTGCCCATAGTTCGTCTGAATTTGTATCCACTGGCGACATGTATGACCTTGTCCGAACACCGAAAACGACGAGTTTGACCTCGACTACCAATTTTGATGAGCTTCAGCCAGGTACATCGCGAATGAGCAATGCACAAAGGACACCCCACCCAGAGAAAGCATATACAGCTTGTACGCATACGCACCAGACAAATTTTACTCCTTGGAAAAAATTTTACATCCTATTGTCACACACGGTCGCGCTGCCACTCCGCTGTCGTCCTCTCTAAAAATCCACTGTAGTCTCCACACACGCCTGTCTACACCATCAGTCGATTTTTATTGAGAATAATATGAGATGCACATTCTCAACAATCGTATTAGGGACATAAAACAACCGAAAATGTCAAACCATGCGTATCCGACGGCACTGGGCCACCTATTTTACGTGCTGTTTCTAATAGCAGCACTGCTTTCAAGTTCGCAGACTCTTTGAAGACACTCAGCTCGTCGGCTTCGAGGTGGCTGTAGTTGTGTGGGACGATCTTGCACTCGTAGCATCGCTTGCACGCAGCACAACTTCTTTCCTCGTGATTATATACCGACAGAACAATGTTCTGCAACACAGTGTGTCTTCGTTTCCCTCCGATGAATTCACACCAGCTGACGAGCACTCGCTCATGCTTGCTTGCGCGCTTCGACGCGAGCCTCCTTCAACCGAGCGATGCCATCGCTGTTTTGAGGGGGAGGAGAACGGGACACGGACAGTAGAAACCGAATAACTAGAAACAGCAAACACCAAATTTATTTACAGAACAACCTTTCTGAAGATGAGTAGGGTTGCGCGGAAGGCGCGGATAAAGACAAAACACGGTGACACGCACAGAGCGCAAACTATCGAGAGTTTATTCGTGGGAATAACATGACCCTTTTTATGTTGGCACAACAACATTGCGCGCGAAAGAAGAGCACAATTTTACACCAAGTAAACATTACCGTACACATGGCGCACTACTGAGATATGACTGTTCCTTGTTGGAGAGCGTGATGAGAGCGGCGCTATCACGCCTGTCTCCTTGACTAGTGATATTGCCCCGCCACGGTTGTCTATGGCTATAGTAGTCGGCTGCTGGTCTGAGGGTCGCAGGATCAAATCTTGGCCGCGGTGGCTGCATTTCAATGGAGGCGGCCCATGTGCTGTGCGATGTCAGTGCACATTGAAGAACCCCAGGTGGTCGTAATTTCCGGAGCCCTCCACTACCGCGCCTCTCATAACCAAATCGGGGTTTTGGGACGTAAAACCACCACAATCAATCAATCAATCAATCAATCAATCGACTAGTCATATTAAAGCCTCAATAGGCGTGTTACTTCATTCTTGCTTCTGGCTATGCACGAATAAAATCATAATAACAGTTCCACTAAAGTGAAACCTGGGAAGGTGCAAAGCATGCGGTGATGCGCCGGTGTTTTCCACAGGAAACATCAGTCGCTGCTAATGTACATACTTTACAGTGGCCACGACGACGACGTTAGACGCCGACAGTCCGGGTGCATTAGGAGAAACTCATTAGAATCGCTTCTGACACGACAACCTTAGACGTATACAAACTCTGGGCGCGCTGCCTTCAATATCGACCCACACATGCACACAGTCTCATTACACTGCCTCCAGGAAGGGCTTACACAATTTTCGCCACCGAATTTAACAAACTTTTGTTATTAATGCAATGAAATTCGGACTATACCTTTATTTTAATTTACCCCGCCACGGTGGTCTAGTGGTTGTGACACTCGGCTGCTGATGTGAAGGTCGCGGGATCGAATCCGGACCGCGGCGGCTGCATTTCGATGAAGGCGAAATGTTGAGGCCAGTGTGCTGTGCGATGTCAGTGCACGTTAAAAGAAACCCAGGTGGTCGAAATTTCCGGAGACCTCCACTATGGCGTTTCTCATTATCAGAGCTGGTTTTGGGACGTTAAACCCCACAAATCAATTATTTTAATTTAGTTTATATCATGTTAGTTTATTTCTAACTGGCTTTATCCATTATACACTTGTTTTTTTTTTTTGCCCTCGGTTGACAACGTGATTTACCTTCACAAGAGACTCCGACTAGCCGAGACCCTAAGGTGCTTTGCACATAAAATTGGGCTTTACAACCGCGCCTGTCACAGTCGAGTGCCAGACAGCGCCTCCTCTTGTTAGTAACGTTATTGGCGGGTTCGCGGAGGCCGGTCGTTGATGGAACGACCGGTTTGTACAACATAAAAACGGGTGCATGTTAAAGGTGTCTGGTACACTACGCTCTCAGTACATTTCGCATAATAGGTGTCACGTTTCATGCATGCTTTAGTTGCTGTAGCGTTTGGGTTTGTCATTTTGTACACTTTAGCAAGCTTTTGTAGTGCTGAAGATACGATGCGAACATCTGAGCGACCTTTTTTAAGTTGTGCGACAACTTGGGTATATAAGGAACTACAACAAATTTCTTTCTTGCTTTTCACTATCACAGGAATCGATCCACGTCTTTCTTTGTCCGTGTATTACGCGCAACACTAGTCATCTTCACGCATTACGAACAAGCCCAAGTGGAAACTTTATTGAAGCTGTCTGAATTACGATAAAATAATCTTCATCATCAAAACAAAATTAACTGCCGTGTTTCGTGTTGAGCTGTGTATCGTGCAAAAGTTAGCATTCGTGTACCAGATGCGGAAGCACAGCAAGAAAGCGCACACTTCGGCATCATAGCTTTCGCAGCACTGCCACAGAAAGTTTTCGCTTTTAAAACGGCCTAAAAAATTGGCCGCGTATCTGCATGCTTCGCTGCAAATGTCGTCGAAAGACGATAGTCTTCTGCCGGCCGTACTACGCTGCGTGAGACATGGACGCCATCTGGCAGCGCCGTCGGGAAACATGAGCTTGTGCAGAATCCATGGGCAACTACCAGGTGACAGCACCAAATCGTCGGCAGAGACCTTTTTCGTGCATAGCGTCGCATATTTAGCGCAGCCTAAGAAACACGAGGGTCTTTATAATTACGTATCTGTATATTTCCTGGTGAAGGAACACACTACCGAATTCTTACGCATTCATGTTGAGCCTCAGATATGCGTAATATTTGCTTTTTGATGGACAGTGTTCACAAATATGAACGCAGCTACCAGTTCAAGATGGCTGGGCGCTAGGCAAGTGCTTAAACTTTGGCCGGGTGGCCGAATCGTGTGACAGACCGACAAACAGAAAGACAGACCGAAATATCTACATTCAAGTATCCCAAGAAAGACAATCGTCTTTGAAAAAAATTGCCCGCCAATCCACCCTGTGAAGGTGGTTGGAAAGCGAAGCTTTTTACGCCACCCTCACGGTGACGGCGAGAGCTGCTGGGTTTTGCCTACGACGCTGTTGAGCGAGACGATTTTGTTCTTTCCGCCGAGCCTTATATTCACGCTCTTCTTCTGCCGTCTTTACTTTCCGTGGTCTACCCATAGTGGGGTAGTCTAGAAATGAACCGAAGCAGTTACTAGGCTGGAAGGGTTTCGAATGACGTCAACCCTCTTTCAAGCAGCTGCATAAGCTTTGCAACAGCTGCAATCTAATCTTACGGACCGCGCCGAGCCTGTTTCCGTTGTTTGCCCGCAGCCCTTATCATCCATCATGTTGGATCATCACTTTGAAGCTTGTTTTGAAGCTCGCTAGAAGACGCTGCCTGCCTCAAGCTCGTCTCTCGCGGGTAAGGGCGCGTTCTCCTTCTTTGCAAGCTGGTCGAGCGTTCATCGACGAAAGAGCGTTTCCATAGGCAACGCACGCCTTTCGCTCTCTCTCTCTGTCTCCCCCCCTCTCTCTCACACACACACAAGACAGCAGATGGAAGTGAGAGAGGTAGCGCGCCGGGAGGCACGCGCCGAGCGCGAGCGCGAGCGGTTCGTGGGGATCGTTTTTAGGGGCGAAGCTCCTTAAGGCGTGGGTCGTGCGTCCCCGATGTATGTAGTAGTAGTAGGTAGCCACCGGCGCGTAGCTGCCGGGAGGCACGCACGCGCCGAGGGCGAGCGCGTGGCTCCCGGCACGCGCTCGCCCGCGAGACACAACGTTGGCGCAGGCAGCGTCTCCTAGCGAGTTTCTTGATTGAGAAATACCGACTGCTCGCGTTGGAGAAGCGTTCACCGGGTATATATATATATACCCGGTGAACGGGTATATATATATATATATATATATATATATATATATATATATATATATATATATATATATATATATATATATAGGCACTGCATCTTGACTTCACTTGTGCATTGTGCATAGTTGACCCGTGAGGATTCGTAGCATGCGCGAGATGTTATAAAACTAAATGGCGGTACTTGTAGTTGATGATGAAAGATGCGAGATGTTTTAATAGTTTGATGACATTTACTCAAGTGTTTCACTTTTAATTGTGGGGCGAATTGCACGGAAGAGTTTCACGGTTTACCGATAATTCCTTCCGGAGCTTCGCCCCACTCATCATCATTCACCCCGTGAATATGCTGTGATTTTTTTGCTTACAACGACGGACACGACAGAACCCTTGGCTGGTAGAGGTACAAAGCTTCGCTTTAAAAGGCTTGCCGGATAAGGATACGAAGGAAGAAGAGACAACACGAATGCCGACAATCAAGTGAGAAGCACAATACGCGCGTGCGGCGGTAGACACGAGCAGATTAAATTGTCCTAATTTCAGAGTGCGTCGCTCTTTTCCATATGAGAGTTGTTTAGGGCTGCTCTGACCGTGGCTGAAGTGCGCTATGTTTACACCCCTGCTCCCGCACACGTGGAGTCCTCATGCAGAAGGAGGTCGCTGCATTTCTTGGTGGTGATGGTTACGAGCGTTGTCTAAACAATATATTATGGACATATTTAGCCCATATACTCTGAGATTAGTCGCATTTATTCATAGTCGCCAATAACACTGACCTTCTATTGCAGAAGCACGTTTATTGTGCCAACCCATGAGGACTTTCAAGTGGTGGGACACTTGATTCGGTGCTAGGGAACCACCTCAATATTTGCACCTGCGTAGGTGCATGCATGACCCTACTCCAGATTGGAGGTCGGTGATAGTGACATTCGCGAACTGTAGCATTGTCCTCTTCAAAGGGACGACAGCTTTAGAGCGTCCACACATCAGGCTGTTATACCTGATGTATTACTACGACACTATAGGGCATATTTTTCTAGACTCTTACATCCCAAAACGGCGATAGGATTATGAGAGATGGAATAGTGGAGGTCTCCGGAAATTTCGACCGCCTGGAGCTCTCTATAACGTGCACCGACGTCGCATAGAGCACGGACCCCTAGCATTTCACCTCCATGGAAATGCGGCTGCCGCGGCTAGGGTTCGATCCCGCGACCTTCGGGTCAGCGGCCAAGTTCCACAGCCACTAGACTACCGTGGCGGGTTTAACTTCTCCACAGTACGCGCTGCTATGCGACTGCGTACGTGACTCTTCCGGTAGTATAGAGCGCATCTGAAGGGCCTTCCACCGAACCTGCTTGAATGGCATGGCGCTGGCATGGCGATGTGGGAAAATATTTTACTCCTACACGAAGCACCCGAGCTCGATCGCGGCGGATATCGGATATTGTTTCCTCAATGCGAACGATAGAGGTGACGCACACTTACTGTGACAGTGCGGACGGCATCACCACCAAATACTTGACCGTTGTGGTGAAGCAACGCTAACTCAGTCTGCGAAGTTGCAATCAAGCTACCCGTAATCAAGCCAAATATTAAAATCTTACTCTATTTTAATCTACACTAATCCACATTAGTGAACCCTGGCCTGTTGTAATCCTCCTTAATCCACCCTAATCCACTTTAAGCGGACATAACCCACTTAATATCTCATATTGTAATGGGCTTTATAATATGCCACAGGCCATCTCAGTGCTCTTTAATCTGTCTTAATCAGCTATAATCCGCGAAAAACCACCCTAATATGTCTTAATCCGTCTTATTCCCTTATGTCATGGTCTCGAGTTCGTGTCCTCGGAAGTGGCGCATTGGAGTTCCATGAGGTATAAACCTATCTACAATAACTGGTCAATGATTCATTAAAGCTGCGGAAATCAACTATCATTCCTTACATACTGCCGGGATGCATTTCTTGGCACCTTGGGGAATAATATTTGTGGTGAATTTTGTACCAGACCGTTCGTGTCGACGCCGAAGTAGTTATGACACCTTCCTATAGAACATTGCGCATTAACAAATACATTTTTACACATTTCCAAAGAGCATTTTGCCTAGGCGCTCACAACGCAGAGAAAAGCGAGCGCACGGCACGCCCGCAGTTTCGGTTAAAACGCGCACTGTGACAGGCCCGCGTACGGGCGCGGCGGGCACAAGCGAGTGAGTTATATTACGTCTGCCACCGGCTAATAGCAGCGATGCATGTTCTATGAAGAAGCAGAGCATCTACAAGGAGTGTTAGAAGAACCCTCTTTTTGAGAAGAGGGTTCCCGAGGCAGTGGAAACGTTGTGTTTCTCTTGTGAACACTACGTGTCGCGGATGAGTAGAGAATTTTGTTTAGGTGTCCATTACAGCGCACGCTAGCCGTTGAAGGTGTTTTTTCACCAAGTCTAGGTGGTGGTTCAGGAGCCCTTTAAAGGATGATGCACTGAACGCTTCATGTGCTTAGCTGCTGAAATGTATTCGGATTCAGAAAGAGCATAAATTATTGAAAGGTTCGGCTGTGTTCAGGGGCCCGTTTTGCTAATATAAAACCAACAGAAACTGGGCACTGATAATAACGTAATGAGATACAAAAGCGAGCGAAGTAATGACGGGACGCGTTTAAGAGTCTAATTTGATGATGACACAACAGTACACGAAAATACTGTTAGGGTACTTCACTTTTGTAGTCTTTCTTACTCCTTCATCGTGTCGTCTACTTGATGAGGTCAAACACAGTAATGAAAGTGTAATAAAATGAATTATGGTTATTTCTTTGAGTATAATTAGTCGTACATTTTGTGATGTGGACAAAAGCGGTTTAGTAGGGGCCCAGTAAAGGCGAACCTACGGTAAGCGTCTTGGCGTGGGTATGTCGCTAGCCTAAATAATGTATGTACCATATCCCGGGTCACTTTTTCATGTTTGTTCTAGAAATCCTTATCTGAAGGCGGTTGGAGCAAAGGATAGCTTGGCGTGGTTATGATATTCAAAAAAAACAATAAATTCTTTCGCTGCACCTGCCCTTCACTATAACGCGATATCTACCTGGGCTAGGTAACGTAAGATTAAAAAAAGAAAAACAGGAAAATTAGCTGGATGCTGTAGACTGTGTGACCTTCGTTAGGTATGCAGTCATCTATCAGTGAACTAAATGGTTCATTTTGCCCTGTAGCACGTACAAAGCGACTTCGCAATAGAATAATGAACTCAAATCTTTGTGCGGCTATCCAAAATTCAGCTACTCTCGCACGCCTTCCTTGCCGCAGCAGCTGACGTAATGAAGCATCAGTGTAGCGTCAAATACGATGGTTGGTCTCCATTCGGTTGATACGTTAGTCCGGCAAACACATGGCAAGTTCTGCTGAACACGGTTGACAATTTTTCCTTCTGTCGGTCGGCGAGATAGCGCCATCCCTAAAGCTCGTTCTATCACAATGAATGAATGGACCAAACACAGCCTAAGGAAGTTTTTGAAGAAGAAAGACGACACAGGGACAAGCGTGCTAAGCAATGTTTCCTCTGTGCCAAACTCATGGCTTTCCATTGGCCTTGTTTCGAGAGCACTGGGATGTGCTTTTGTTCAACATTCGAGCTACGTATCTTGCGCTCCATCAGACATTTCCAATACGCTTTTCGTTATATTTACGCTGCCGATGTTTTCACTCGGAACAAAACTCGACGAAAAGCCGCATCGATTCGGCGTCCCATCCTCTTCCGCTACTTCAACGGGACTGCGGCCAGCGGAAGAGTCCGGACAGGGGTTGCGACATGAAGCAAAGTGAACCCTCAAGATAAGAAAAAAAGTTTGCTACTTTCTTTTTAGTGGATTTTTTTTTGTTGGAATCGAAGAAGTTTTGAAGGCTGCCCCTACGTCTTTGAGACGTGAAACAACCGTAAAGAAGTAGCATCCCGTCGAGTTCGTTCTCCCAGTTCAGCCCATGAACAGAACTCACCACCATGCCTGTCCCCGGCCAGACATTTCCGTTTTCCTCTACTCTCTCTACTTGTCTGCCTCTGCCTGTCTGACACGCTAGGTTATGACGCAGACGCCTCAGAGATTCTTTTTATCCTTCAAACAAGACAAGCAACGGTGAGCTCAAGGACCCAACTTCGAGCGCGATAACAGATTGGCTCTCAGGAAGCTTTTCTATGACAGAGCTCCACTTTCTCCTTACCGTACTGCGCTGAGGCTTAAAACGTAATGCCGTATGTCATTTTTCGAAGCCTCGATGGATGGGTCTGATGAAATTGTCGACCTGTAATCTCTATTTGTTGTAATATCTATTCGTTGTACCTCAGCTTTGCGTCATACGAGACTGACGTCACTTTCTGTTAGTTTAGACATTTGAACGAGAACGATGCTTTAGGTGCCGGGAGGCTGCCGCAGTGGTTGTGGTGGAAAAAAGCGGAGATGATGATAAGAATTCAGACAGAAAAGGAGGATTATGTTCTCTGCTTACCCACACCTGATATGATCAACGGAAGGATAATATTGCTACGGTACGCGGTGGATGCTTAGAAGCAGAGGAAGAAGACGCTAGCAAGCACTGTGGTCCATTCGGTCCCTAGGCCTCTCTCATTGATCGTCATCCCCGAATAAACACATCTCACCGTAACAGCATTGGTGGAAGTGCGGGGTGCCGACGAAAGATCCAGTACCAACGATCACGGAATCTCAACACCTGGAACTGCGCCGAAGCCGCCGACTGGCCGGACTACCACCGCTTTCCATGGATGCCATCCCTGACGGCGACAACATGCGGTCTTCGCCTGTCGGTACGTGGCAACATCACATGACGCCGCGGACCTTCGCCGCAAAAGCCGGAGAAGACGTTGAAGAGTGGCTGAACCACTACAGTCGGGTGAGTCGGTACAACCGTTGGGACTCGGACAGCCGGCTCGCCAACGTGCCATTGTTTCTCGAAGGCACGGCGCTCGTGTGGTTTGAAAATCACGAACAAGCTATAACCACCTGGCAAGACTTCGAAAATGAGATAAAGAGCTGTTTTGGAGATCCGTCTCTGAAGAAGAAGCGCGCTGAGCAGACTTTGATGCAGCGCGCCCAGGTGCCAGGCGAGACATGCACAACGTACATCGAGGAAATATTGAAATTGTGCAGATCTGTAGACCCTCGCATGAAAGAAGAAGACAAGGTCGGCCACCTTCTTAAAGGGATTGCCGAGGACGTCTACAACTTCCTGATTGGAAAAGACACCTTGGAGTCTGTCGCAGACGTGATCAAACACTGTCGCACGTTTGAGACTCTCAAAGCAAGGCGCATCACGCCCAAGTTCGGTAGACTCGCCAACGTCACCACCGTCGCCAGTGTTGAATGTGCTGACGTCAGCCCTGTAACATCCTGCGATCTTGCGGCGACCATCAGGCAAATAGTACGGGAAGAACTTGGTCGATGTGAAGCTGCCGCTGCGACAAGGGCGCGGGTGAGCGAAGCCTCTTTTCCCTACGACGCGACGTGTGCATCCGTTGATGCCAGGGGATACGGTCATGTGGGCGGTTCAAGATCCGCGGAGCGACCGATCTACGATTGGCATCGTCGTGATCGTCTGCAGGGTGCCTCCAACCAACCACATCCCATGGTGTCATCGTGGGAAGATCAATCCGAATATGTGGAGCAAAGTGGAAGGTTTGGTGATGTGCGTGATGCACCGCGGTGCTACCATTGCGGTGTCCGTGGGCATGTGGCTCGCTTCTGTTCTGAGCGTCGACTCGCACAATCACGGTATTATGAGCAACCGCCGGTGTCCCCTCGACGCAACAGCCGACGCGGTGGTGGTCGCTGGACACGGGACACGTACTTCGGGAGCGGCTTCCAGCAGAACTCCCGTAGCGACACGTCCATTGGCAACGGCTTCCGACAGACCACCCGCGGTGACTCGCCCTCCTCCGTACGAAGCCTGACGCCCCCAACTGCACGCCAGCGCCGTTCTCCATCCCCTAGTCGCCGTGCCTTTTCCCCACCGCCGGGAAACTAGGTGGTGCGGCCGATGGAGGTGAGGTCGCCGAACATTTTTCACTACACCGAAGCATGCCTCTACCAGTGTCTATGATGCAAAATAAGGTCCATGTGCTCGTAGATGGACGTCCTACGATGGCTTTAATAGACACTGGAGCAACTGTGTCAGTTATGAGTTTGAATTTTAAATCACGGTTAGGACACAAAGTTATGTTTTGCTGGGACAACTGTGCTACGTTTCGTGCAGTGAGCGGGGAGTCATTGTGTCCTATCGGGGTGTGTGTTGTGAGTGTCGCATTAGGTCACAGAGTGTTCAAAGTTGAATTTGCTGTTCTGACCAGTTCCACACACGACGTAATTTTGGGGATCGATTTTCTACAAGAGTGTGGCGCAACTGTAGATTGCGGCGCTGGTGAAATTCTGTTATCTACGTTTTGTGAGGGGTCTCCAAGCTGTCAAGGAACCCTCACTGTCATCGACGATGTCCTCTTGCCGCCCCAGTCGATGAAACGGGTGCCAGTTGATAGCTCTGCTGCAGTCACTGGCGCGTTTGATGTCCTCGTGGAGCCGGTCCCTCTCAACTGCGCTAAGAAAAATGTGTTCGTGCCCCGTTGCGTGCTTTCTATCACCGATGGGCTATCTTCACTATGGGTGCTAAATTGTGCTAATGAGCCTGTGGTGCTGGCCAATGGGATGCGACTCGCTCTTTTCGAACGGAAAGCGACTGACTGCTGTATTGCAGCCTTAGGCGACCAGTCAGTGAGTCATGTTCCTGTGACTCACCCTACGGAGGCGAAGTTCTTGAGCACGATCAACAAGTCCTTGTCGTCAGAAAAGCGCCAGGCCTTGGCTCACATCTTGGTCAAGCATGCCACCATCTTTGATTTTGCACAGAGCGATGAACCACATGGAGTACCAGAGTCACGTACCCGTCACGTTATCGACACAGGATCCGCGCATCCCATCCGGCAGAAACCATATAGAGTCTCATCTGCAGAGCGCAAAATTATTGCTGAACAGATCGAAGACATGCTTAAGAAGAACGTCATTCAAGAGTCGTGCAGCCCTTGGGCTGCACCTGTGATACTTGTAAAAAAGAAAGACGGTTCCTGGAGATTCTGCGTGGATTATCGGCGCCTCAATTCCATCACCAAAAAAGACGTATACCCGCTTCCCAGGATTGATGACGTCATTGACTGCTTGCATTGTGCCTCGTATTTTTCCTCCGTGGATCTAAGGTCTGGTTATTGGCAAATTCCCATGCATTCAGATGACAAGGAGAAGACAGCCTTTGTCACCCCGGATGGCTTGTTTGAATTCAATGTAATGCCGTTTGGTCTATGTAACGCCCCAGCAACGTTTGAGCGCTTTATGGACACTATTCTGCGAGGACTGAAGTGGGAAATTTGTCTATGTTACCTTGACGACATCGTCATTTTTGGCCGCACATTTGAAGAGCACAATCGCCGTCTTGACATAGTACTTACAGCGCTTGAGCGAGCTTCACTCACCTTGAATTCTAAGAAGTGCCACTTTGGAAACCGTGAGACTCTGGTTCTCGGTCATCTTGTTGACAAAGACGGCATTCGTCCTGACCCCCAGAAGGTTGCTGCAGTTAGTAGCTTCAAACAACCGCGGACACTACGAGAGCTACGAAGTTTTCTGGGCTTGTGCTCATATTTCCGCCGTTTCGTGCCTAAATTTGCCGACTTAGCTTACCCCCTGACGTGTCTACTCAACAAAGACGTGCCTTTCCAGTGGTCAGCAGATTGTGAGACATCGTTTTCACAGCTAAAGTTTGTCCTTACCTCTGGGCCCGTACTTCGCCACTATGATCCAGCTGCTCCCACTGAAGTACACACCGACGCCAGTGGTATAGGCCTCGGGGCTGTTTTGGTACAACGCCATGACGACCTAGAACACGTGGTTGCCTATGCCAGTCGCTGTCTGAGTAAGCCTGAACGCAACTACACTGTAACGGAGCAAGAATGCCTCGCGGTCGTGTTCGCCGTCCACAAGTTTCGTCCGTATCTGTATGGACGCCGATTCTCAATTGTCACCGACCATCATTCTTTATGCTGGCTCACCGGATTACGTGACCCATCCGGCCGTCTTGCTCGTTGGGCCCTACGATTGCAAGAATATGACTTTGAGATTTCTTACAAGAGTGGTCGCCGTCATGCCGATGCTGACTGTCTGTCAAGGTTTCCTCTACCGACGACCGACTGCGACGCAGACAATTTCGACGAATACTTGGCGGTTGTTGACCCTCCATTTCCCGACCTTGCCACTTTTCGCAGGGAGCAACGCAGCGACAGCAGCTTAGCTCATTACTTTCTATCGGAAGCGCATGGTCAACGTCGTTTCCTTGTAAAGGATGGCATTCTGTACAAGCGGAATTACTCTAGCAATGGCGCCCGCTTGCTTCTAGTTGTGCCAAGAACATTGCGACGTGACGTGCTCCAAGCAATGCACGACGACCCTACTTCTGGGCATATGGGTTTTGCCAGGACCTTTCAGCGCACACAGGAACGATTCTTCTGGCCGAAAATGCGCCAGAGTGTAACCGCGTACGTTGCCAGCTGCGAGCTATGCCAGCGCCACAAGCGTCCAACTAGCGGCCCTTCAGGACTTCTCCATCCCATCTCACCCCCTGCTTCACCGTTTGAAGTCGTCGGTATTGATCTGCTCGGCCCTTTTCCGCGATCAACGTCGGGCAACCGCTGGATTATAGTGTGCGTCGATCACCTAACCCGCTATGCCGAAAGTGCGGCGATTCCTGCTGCAACAGCCGCTGAGGTCTCCCGCTTCGTGCTGTCATCCATTATATTACGACACGGATCTCCTCGTGTCATTATCAGTGATCGTGGCCGGCAATTTGTTGCTGATGTGGTTGAAGAACTGCTGCGCCTTTCTATGTCCCGTTTTCGTCACGCCACCCCGTACCACCCGCAGACTAACGGTCTAACTGAACGCACCAACAGAACTCTCATTAACATGCTTTCAATGTATGTCGATTCAGCTCACAAAACTTGGGACACTGTTTTGCCTTTCATAACATTCGCCTACAATACTGCACGACATGAAACCACCGGATACAGCCCCTTCTATCTCCTATATGTACGAAAGCCCCGCACAGCTCTTGATTCGATTCTGCCATATTCTGAAACCGACGAGCCTTCACTTGCCGAAACGCTTTGCCGTGCAGAAGAGGCCCGACGCATCGCACGCCTTCGAACCTTCGCTTCTCAAGACCGCTCAAAGATCCGCTATGACAAGCGTCATCAGCCCGTGTCGTATGAGAAAGGCGACTTGGTGTGGCTATGGACACCACTTCGCAAGCGTGGCCTATACCAAAAGTTCCTGGCCCACTACACCGGCCCCTTCGTCGTCATCGCACGCCTCAGTGATGTCACTTACGTTATATCTCGACTCCTGTCTGCTGGCCGTCGCTCGAGCAAAACCGACGTCGTCCATGTCGCCCGCCTTAAACGTTTCCACCATCGGGACACGACGTGACTCGCCCGGTGGGCATCGTCTGCCAGGGGGGAAATGCTACGGTACGCGGTGGATGCTTAGAAGCAGAGGAAGAAGACGCTAGCAAGCACTGTGGTCCATTCGGTCCCTAGGCCTCTCTCATTGATCGTCATCCCCGAATAAACACATCTCACCGTAACAATATATTTAGGAGTTGGAAATTTGAGCTCTTCGGAAATTGACTACGGCCGTGTGTGGCCAGCGACACCTGAAGGAATCCTAGATCAGAACAAACGTAGTGCCCAGAACAAGCGCTAGAAGAGGAGCATACATTATTATTGTATACGGACCGTTCGAGCAATGCATTTGTTGCGCAGGTGTATTGTACAAATAACATTTTCATATAAATTTTACATTATTGCTGTGCATGTCGCAGACTTACACTTATTTATGTTTTTTTTTTCAGAACCGTCATTTGATGTGACAATTTGTGTGGACCTACAAAAGAAACCGACGGGGCCTTGAGGTCAGCGAAATGTAAGATAATGTCCCTATTTTTTCTTTGTGCATTCGCTATATTTGCTACATATACATACAAAGCTCTCCATAACTTAGTACACATTATACATGGGGATCACGCGATACTGAAGCATAAGTCGCTGGGGACTTTGGGAGTCTATGCCAATGAAAATGGCTGGCAATAAGTTTTCGAACACAATGATGCGGCTGTCTGAGAGAAAAAGAAGGATATTGGCGTGCGCATTTCTGTCTAAGATACCCTTTGGATTTGCTCAGAAGGAGCTTGTTTTCTAAAGGTGTTATCAGAACAGTATCCCTGACATGGGGCTAGATATTCGCGATGATGGCGGGCCGCAGAGGGATGCAAAAGAAAGCTGCACCCCATTATGTTCAGCGTGTCTACTCTAAAACGCTGCAGTTAATTCAATGACGTGAGTAATTTATACAGAAATATTATAAATTTGTTTGACGGAACAGGAATATACCATTAAAGCTTGCGCTTGGTACGTGAAGTTACCATATAAGTGTACCAGCAGAAAGTAGTGAACGCTGAACGCCCTATAGGTTGGAATTGCTGCCAAAGGAATTGCTCACACATTGCTCACACAATGTCTCAATTGCGTACGGATGCTTCTACGGAAGATTGCAAAGCATTCCACTAGACAGAGGTGAATGACGAGCGAAGCTGAACACACAAAGCAGATATGGCATGGCAGGATCCACTTTGCTATCAAAGGCCAAATTGGAAATGTGCAGTCAGCGTTTAGATCACTGCGCTAGTCCAGCCAGTACGTAGCTTCGAAGCGCGAAGGTTGTTGCCGAACAGGAGTGGGAGGCCCACTTCCGTTCTTCTTCTCTATAGATCGTTTTCTATTCTCTTGTCATAAAGAGATTTTCACAGTTGTCTACAGCTTCCCGGAGGCTCCTGCCTGTGCAGAGCCTCCGGGCCGCTCCATCTGGTGGAGCCTGAATAAACTAGACTTTTTACTCCCGGACTCCACAATAACCCCGGATATTAGTCAAATTTAAGTTCACTGTAATGTTTGTATCTAAATTTCCAGAAATGGCTAGAGGAGCGGGGGGGGGGGGGGGGGGAGGAGGGAGGAGCATTTAGATATATGGGAGGTTGCTGCTAGGAAACAGGGGAATATGTGCCCTCCGTGTTTAATTACATGATTTTAGGGTTAAAAAGCACGAACATATGAAAGGTGACATGAAAGCGCTTGTCCTGTTACTTTTCATGTGTTCGACCCCCTATACCCCCCTTTTTTTTAGTGTTGCAGTTATGTCTTGAGGTATCCACCAGCTCACCCAGGAGCAAGTTGTTGTTCGTACTGCGATCTACATTCAACTACGTAGCTGAAGACGTCAGAGAAAATCTGCTTAACGATTCATTTTTGTGTACTGGAAAAACAAGTGGTAGATGTAAAGGCGTAAAATTGACGCGTACATAGCCAGACAAACTGTCAAGAAGTCTTCTTTTTAGGATTTACTTTTAGTAATTAGCGCATTGCGCTCCAAGTAGGCTTCAGCAATTTGTATTCACAATACGCAAACAGTTACTATGCTTCTTCGCTTGTGAAAGCTCACCATTGGAGTTTTTTAATGTATACATTAGCATCACATATGTAGTCGAGACAGTAGATACCGGTTCATGTCTCCCGAGAACCTCTGTGCGCTTCAGTTAAATCTTGAACCTGCCAACGCAATATTTTTGCCAAATTTCAGTGCTGATTCGTGGTGTACCAATATACAAAAAAAGAATATTTTCTCCAGCAGTTGAGTTAGACGTGAAAATAATTGTCAAGCTCTGTCGTAGCAACGTTGCTATTCAACCTATAGTAGAGTAGAAAAATGAGTTTTATTAGGAAGTAAATGCATTGCTGAAATTAGCGGACGGTATCACTGCCACGACACCTATGTGAGGCGCTAACTGACGACAAAACATTCATGTTGGACGCCGTAAAAACTGAATTTTTATTGCGATAGCAATTATATGGACAGTCTCTGCTGGTTTTTGCCGTCCCCGTCGCCGCCGCCGTCATGCACCGTATATGTATAAGTATGTATGTATACATAAAACTCCCAAAGAAAAATAATTCAGATAAATGCTTCCGAAGCGCGGTATCGAACCAGTAACATCTCGCTCCGCAGCGCATGGCGCTAACCACTACGCCACAAAGAGCAGATCCTTCAGGGAGCTGACGGCGAGCCTTATATACACACCCTTTACCGCTGGCAGGACTCAGAGACTGCAGGCGCTTATAGCATTTCTTCATTACCAGCGAGATGGCGCGAGGAGCGCAACGGGCAGCCGCCTTTGCAGCAGGAGCGCTCTTCAACTGAGAGTATCTTTGAGAGTTGAGAGTTCAACTGAGAGCTCTTTGTGGCGTAGTGGTTAGCGCCATGCGCTGCGGAGCGAGATGTTACTGGTTCGATACCGCGCTTCGGAAGCATTTATCTGAATTATTTTTCTTTGGGAGTTTTATGTATACATACATACTTATACATATACGGTGCATGACGGCGGCGGCGACGGGGACGGCAAAAACCAGCAGAGACTGTCCATATAATTGCTATCGCAATAAAAATTCAGTTTTGACGGCGTCCACGGAAAGATGGGAAATATATTTAGAGAAAAAATCTATTGTACAGAAATTGCTCGAGGCAAAAATTAAAGGTGAAAGCGAACGCTGGGTTACAGAAATTCATGACAAAAAGAAGGACGCGCCTAGGATATTTTGGAACCACATAAAAGCGCTAGGTAAAAAGTCGGCCACATTGCAACAACATATTGTTGACGAAAGAGGAAATCAATTGGAAGGGTACGAAGCGTTGGGTTACATCCAGAAGGTAACAGCCGGTTCGTTTAAAAAGATCGTCCAAGAGATTCCCCCAGTGGATAAAACCATGACGGAGAGCGAAACTAAGGAAGAGCTAGAACTTGAGAATTTCAACTGGAAAAAGGCCGAAGGAAAAATTCCAAAGCGCACTGCTATGGGTTTAGATGGGGTCCCCGTTAGCTTCATTAACGAATTAGGACAGAACACTAAAGAAGCGCTATTGAAAGCCGTAGAAAAATGCTTACAGGAGAGGCAAATACCGGACAGTTGGCGAAAAAGCAGAATGAACTTAATCTATAAAGGCAAGGGGGAAAAGAATAGCATTCGCTCGTATAGACCGCTAACTATTACATCGGTACTTTACAGGATGGCTATGCAAGCAGTAAAATTGAAAATAGAAGCCTGGGCAGAACGTAAGAATATTTTGGGAGAACTTCAGAATGGATTTCGAGTAGACAGGCGTTTAGACGATAACCTATTTGTTCTTACTCAATGTATAGAAATATCTAAAATAGAAAGGAGGCCGTTGTATGTCGCTTTTCTAGACATCACTGGGGCGTATGACAATGTTAATCAGGAAATATTGTGGGAAATTTTGGAAGGAATGGGCATAGGCGACGATTGTGTACAGCTTTTGAGGGAAATATATCGAGAAAATACAGTTTGCATAGAATGGGAAGGAATAAGTAGCAGAGAGAACGTTGATATTAGCAAGGGGCTCAGACAGGGATGTCCTTTGTCGCCGCTGTTATTCATGCTGTACATGGTTAGAATGGAAAAAGCGCTAGGAGATAGCCACACTGGTTTTAATCTGTCACACAAACAGGGCGGCGTGATGATTGAGCAGATGCTTCCGGGTTTATTTGATGCTGATGATATTGTCTTATTCGCGGACAGTCGAGATGATATACAACGGCTGGTGAATATATGCGGGAAGGAAGGCGAGGATCTAGGACTAGGATTTAGTGTAACAAAATGCGGATTGATGGTATTCAATGATCCCAACGACCAGGCGGTATCCATACAGGGCCAAGAAATACCGAGAGTAAGCGAATACAAGTACCTTGGCGTATGGGTAAATGAGGGTGATAGATACATGAAGGTACAGGAAAAAGCCTTGGCAGCAAAGGGAAAGAGGAACGCAGGAATAATGAAGCACAGAGCGTTATGGGGACACAATAGGTACGAGGTGCTTAGGGGTCTGTGGAAAGGGGTAATGGTACCGGGGCTTACATTTGGGAACTCAGTGGTGTGCATGAGGCCAGAGATACAATCGGGAATGGATGTGAATCAAAGAACTGTGGGACGCCTCGCGTTGGGTGCTCACGGGAAAACTACAAACGAGGCTGTAAAGGTCGATATGGGATGGGCGAGTTTTGAGGCAAGGGAAGCGCAGAGCAAAATAAGGTTTGAAGAAAGGCTAAGGAATATGAAAGAGGTTAGGTGGGCAGTGAAGGTGTTCCGCTATTTATATAGAAAGAGCGTTGACACGCAGTGGAGAAAGAGAACTAGGAGGCTCACCAGTAAATATACGGCTCTAAGAGAACTGACAACAAAGAGCGTAAAGGGAAAAGTCAGAGAGGCGGAGAAGATTTACTGGAGGACAGCGATGGAAAAAAAACCGACTCTGAATAACTACCGAGAGGGCAAAAACGAAATAAAGAGGGAGGCATTTCATGATAATTCAAGAGGAAGCGCTTTATTGTTTGAAGCGAGATCGGGCTGCCTTAGAACGCGTGTTTATAAAGCGAAATTCAGTAAAGAAGAAGAAAAATGCACATGCTGTGAGGAAGATAGGGAAACGACAGAGCATGTTCTGATTGAATGCGGAAATATCCACCCAGGTGTATGTTTGGGCACCACCCTACATGAAGCCTTGGGTTTTAGGGCGAACAACGGGAAGCTGAACATAGCCACGATTGAAATAAGTAAGAGACGGTTAGAATACTGGTGGCAGAAAACTAGAGAGAACGGACAAAAATAATTATAGGGAAAAATACGGAATTTCTGCCATAAGGGGCAGGGAACTGGGCTATGAAATTCCGTTTTTGATATGGCATGATCGATTTGATTGAAGTAAATTTAAAAGGCATGAGGAAAATTAAAAGAGAAAAAAAAGTTCTTAAATCTTCTTACGAGCCTGGTGGCGCACATGTCACCGCCCCGTTACAAAGGGGAAGCTCATAGCATCCATCCATCCATCCATCCATTGTGACAGCTTATTCGCGCTCGTTCGGTGCATATCTGTGCGTTCGTTTCGTGCGTGCTTCACTTGATAGTTCGCGCTCATCTTCTGTTTGGGTCTCGCAGAATTACGCGCGACAAGCGAGAAAGTCACGTAGTGTTGTTCGATATGGGCGTGTCCCCAATACCGAAAGTTGCGTCACAGTTTTAAACATACGGCCGCGCTGAAGGTATGAGCGAGGTGAAGTTGGCTGGTTGGTACAGCCAGGAGCAAGAGTTTGGAGACCAAAAGGTCCCGAAACACTCTTTCTTTTTATTCGCAGCCTGAGTGCGTTCATTCATATGGAGTGCTCCAGCTTAAATGCGCGCGTTGGACCAATGTATTGTATAAAGCAATCCCACAGTGTAGAACAGTGCTTGATGAAATTTTACATTTTTCTTGTCTGACGATATTGAAACCTTTTCTTGTGCCTGTACATTACTGGACCAAGACAATACAACAGCGGGAAGAACGAGATGAAGAATTCGGGAGGCACCCACAGAGCTGCCTCTCTCCCCTCGTCTTCGCCTGACTCGCTGCTTTGCTTACCATCTAAGCCACTGTTAAATTCTATTTACCACTCACGCAATAGTTAAGGTTGCACCATAGGAGTTCTCCCTTTGAGAATGACGCGTATGGAGTGCAATGGGACTTTCAATGAAACATAGAGCACATGCAATGTGCTTTCTTGATGTTTATGCGTCCTTTAACCTGACATCAGCAAGCCGGCTTTAGTGAACAATACAGCGAGGTGCGTTAGCCAAAGACACAGAAAGACAGAGAGACAGACCGACAGGCATTGACAGAGAAGGAAAGTAAGAAAGGAGAAAGTATTTTGATGAAGTCTCTAATGCGCCTGTTGAGCATGAATTGTTTTCCTAACAGTGACGCTTGCCCGAAATTATTCGGTGTTCCGTGCGTAGCTACACCATATGTTGATATGAGGGATGAGACACTGCGATGCCATGTAACCCAACTTCACACTATCAGGACAATATAAATAACAAATGTTGTTTGCCAAAGCAGGTCTGAAAACTGAAAGGATGACGCATGCAAACGTGCACCTCCTTAACGAGAGCTGTGGAAGCATGCGGCTGAGTGTGCATTTGCATAGCGATCGGCACGTTTCCGTGTGAATGAAAGAACTTATTAAGCTCCTTTCACACCCACGAGACTATTTAGTGTTTCTTCCGCTTTCATTGAAAGCGAAAACCATGGGTCGCGCTTTTGCTGGGCTTTTCGAATCGGCTGGCGAGATTAGTGAATGCTAATGACCACGCGTTGAGCCTGTTTTAGCGCATTTTGCACTTTTATGAAGTCAGCGCGGTGGTCTTGATACTTCGACGAAGAAATCGGCCATATTGCGTGAGGAGGGAAGATTTGTATTTAACAACGGAAGAACGTACTCGGCAGTCCTCTCAAAGTGCTCATGGTTGCATAGAAAATTCAGGGGGTTCTCGGGGCTATTTGCCTTCAACTTGTGTCCAGGTCCGAGGTATAAAGGCAAAAAGGAAATCAGAATGAGGAATATGGTTTTGCGACGTGATGCTGCAAAATAACCAAATATAAGTCGTAAGGTTAAAGTCTGGGCACATATATTGAAACTGCGCAGATGGCAGCTAGTGAACGCAACTCAAGAGCTCAAACACTCATTTTCCGATGCCATAAATACAAGGGAATACTGCCTTTACAGAATGAAAAAGAATCCATCTTCACCAAAATTTCAAGAGACGTACTGGCCCTGCCTTTCGGGAGGGCCAGTACGTCTCGATGACTAGCCGCATTTGGAGTAATCAGCCTTGCAATGCCGGAGCGACGAAGAGGCGAGGTGCCACTGATGAAAAAACGACGAAGAGGCAAAGGTACCAATGAAGTTTCTTCGAACAACCCATTTCTTTGAATGACTGTCACTGCCCACACTTGTGTGTGCGCATGTGTTCTCTATCTATCTATCTATCTATCTATCTATCTATCTATCTATCTATCTATCTATCTATCTATCTATCTATCTATCTATCTATCTATCTATCTATCTATCTATCTATCTATCTATTACACCTATAACATCAAGTATGAATTCCCTGTACCTTTCCCTCGTCTGTTCCTGATTATTCTTAGAAGTGGGGCAAACCGGACATATACATTCCGTTTAACCGCACTGCCTGCCCAATAATTTCAATTATTTCTTCTCTCTAAGCACTTTTCTTACATTGTCAAGAGAGACCCAAATTTAAGAGGACCTTGAGAGTTACAGACTAAGCACGGTGATTACTTGCTGCCTAGCAGAAAGAGGATTGACAAAAGCTAGAACAAGCAATGCGCAAATAAGCAAGTTGTAGCGAAAGAATTAGGAGCCCTTCTGCTACCGGAAAAAGAATGGGGGGGGGGGGGGGCAAACGAAGCTTGGCGAGTCTGTCTTTCTTTCTTTCTTTCTTTCTTTCTTTCTTTCTTTCTTTCTTTCTTTCTTTCTTTCTTTCTTTCTTTCTTTCTTTCTTTCTTTCTTTCTTTCTTTCTTTCTTTCTCTTTCTTTCTTTCTTTCTCTATTTCTCTCTTTCCTTCTCTCTCTCTTTCTTTCATTCTTTCTCTCTTATTTTCTCTCTTTCTTTCTCTCTCTCTCTTCTTTCTCTCTTCTTTCTTATTTCTCTTTTTCTTTCTTTCTCTCTTTATTTCTCTTTCTTTCTTTCTTTCTTTCTTTCTTTCTGCACGGGTCAGGGAATGGAAGCTTTGCGCTCAAAAGGACAATTGATCTATCATAAGCCCATTGTGATTACTATAGTGTGGCTTTTGCTGGATCGCAGCATATTCGGAGTTAAGTTTGTTGGCCCGAGAATGTGTGAGGCAGTAAACAAAAAAACAAAAAAAACTAAAAAGGACATTTATTTTGTTCGTATTACTGCACGCATAGCTTGAGATCGTGCCGCGGGCCTAGCACTATACTTGCAAAGAAACCATTCGCGCATCCTTTTCCACGAGAGTATTCTGTGTGAACCAAGGTAATTGTCATCTACACTCATTACAGTATCTTCTCTCTCTCTCTCTCCCTTGCTATATCTCGTAATCCTCCTCTAGGTCCTCCCTCTCTCATTTTCTTTTTCTCTCTCTGTGTGTCTCTTTCTTTTTCTTCCCCTCCCTATACGTATATTTCTTTGTCTCTCCCTTTTAATTTTTCTTTCTCTCGCCCGTATCAACTCTTGTGGAATCAACGGTGCAACGCAATCATAGGGTTACAATAAGCACACGTAATAAAACTTCAGCTTTGTCTTCCATGCAATAAAGAAACACATGCAAAGCTTAGTGGTCACGCTGCTGGCTTTCACCTCGTGGATACCCGTGTTTTAATCCTGATTCGGCAAGGAATTTTATTTTATTTCTCTCCCTCTCTGTCTGTGGGTCTTATTCTGTCTCTATCTGCGACTACTCATTTGACACTTTCTCCACTTGGTTCTCTTTAGTTGTTTAGACTCCCCCAGCTGCGCCGAGTTTTCGCCAACGCCGGCCTCGGCATTAACTAAAATGGAAACGGCTTCGCTGTTAAAATCTAAGCATGATGGTACTGAACATATGTGACTACTGTAATGCTATACTGTCATGCATGAAAGCTTGCGTTGCAGTGATCGCTGCTCGCCAATATGAGGAGTGCAGGGCGTGCGACGTACAATAAACACAATAATTGCAACCTTCGTATAGATATGCACAAAATGTAGCGCATCAAAGGTCTTTTTTTTGCCACAGAAAAAAGAACTATTTATGAACAATGCAGGGGGACTGTTACCCACCCACGCACAGGGGCAAATAGTTCCTGCGGTAATGTTACGCCTACACCAATTTCGGCTGCCAAGGTACTTCGATTAAAGAAGGTGACTTCTGTGGTCCACGGCTGCTACTTCCGGCGAACAAGCCCTGTGACAAATTTGTACTGCAGATGTCGCCAGCCCGGTGTCCGATGTAGTAAAGCCTCCGATCATTACCAGTCGATAGGGTTCATTTCTTCTTTTCCGAGTACGATTTCTTAATATCTAAGTGGCCATACTGGAGGGTCCCACACACGAGTCAATTGAAGAACGAGCTAGGAGAAGGCAGAGAGAAGCATAAGAGAATAAAACAAAGTAATATACTAAAGCAAAAAAAAAATCAAGCTGAGAGTCTTTCAAAAGCGGTTGGAGCAAATCGGTACTGCCGAAAGTGTCGCATCGCTAGAACATGTTCATCGCTGATGGGCCCTCAGCGCGTGGGGCTATGCGAGATGAAATCATAGGATGCCGGGTTCATCTACTTGGCGGAAACATTTTATTTTTCTTTTTCAAGAGGATCTCGGGCCCCTAGCACAGCTTAATGACGCTGTTGTAGCGTTACCAAAGCTATAGCGTGCGTTATGACGTTTGCTTTGTCACTGGAGTCCCGTGCAAACCAGAAACATTTGGAGCTTATAGCGTCCTGTGTGCAACCACCATGCCATAACGGCGAAGCGCGGTTCACTTACCCATTCGTCACCATCCTCTGACTCACTTGCCTACTCTTCATTAGTACTTATTTGCCCCGTATACACGAGACATGGTTGACGTGGTGTTTATCGCTGATGGTATCTCTATGCCTTAATTCTCATAGCTTTTGCTCATTTTCTCGCTTCTTTACGGCGGGAGACAATTGCAAGCTGTCGCTATGCACACGCATAGCCTCTTTAGTTTTAGCGAAAGGGGTTTTCTATTATGTTTAATGATGGTTGTTGCCCCACTGCCCCTCCCTTCCCCAGAACATGCGAACGGTGGTGCCACTTCGATCTCAGTGATGACTTCCACATGGGCAAAAATGGCATGATGGTTTCCAATATATGGGTCGCTCCTTTCTATGCGCTTTTCCGTGGTTCTGGTTTCCTTGGTCCTTTCAATGCAGGGACTGGCTTGAATGCACCATCACGAAGGCCGTCCCCCGATGCCACAATCTAACAAGCGGAGAAAATTCTGGCCAGATATATAAGCATTGACAACTCGAAAAATCCTAATAACTGCCATGTAGCAACAAATAAAGAGAAAGTCTAATACAGTGTATGTCTCAAGATATCTCAAGAGGGGGCGGAAACAACCAGATTATGAAGTAAACGCAACGCTCGACAACTACACTGGGGTCAGCAAAGCCTTTATGTTCTTCTGTTAGAGTAGCTCGTGCGCAAGCCTTTTCCGTGTGGTGGTGTTATGGTCATATGGATTGTTTTCTCTAGACGACAAGAACCACAGGAGCCGATGCAAAATACGTACATAAAAGGCAGATATATGAACTTAAGCCTGAGTTTGTGCCTACGCGGCGAAGCAGAGCTCTGAACCTATGTGCTTCTGTGAAGCGTTTATCTAAATACTATGAAACGAAATTCGGTGAGTGTCAATGTATTTATGACTCTCACATGAGCAAATATGCCTTAGTTACATTTACACGCACCATGCGGCATGTATATAGCTATATGGTACAGCCCAACAAATACCATGCACTACGTAGCGGACAAATGGAATAACAAATTTAAGGGAGTCATTGAAGCCTAGTAAAGTCGCGTGCTTATCTAATAATGGATCGGGCATTTTTTAGGAGTTTTCTTGAGTTGATGCAGTAAAGAGTCACTACATTTTACAATTATTGACGTGTCAACAGGCGCTTGGAGGTCAGATGTGTAGGTAGAGAAGAGGCAAACGTCTACTCAAAGAGTGACGGAACCAAAATGTATGGCGCAACTTCAACAAACGGGAAGTCTGCAGCATTGGTGAGAGAGCGGGCGAGAGAAGATAGAGTCTACATTGCAGTGAATATTTGAGTTGTGAGAAAGTGAAGATGGACGTGCCACGTGGTACATCGTACTTGCAACTAGTGTTGGATGGCAAGAGAACGGAATTAACTGGATGAGTGTTCACACGAACGAGATCCATTGACCGGCACAAGACAGGGGAAACCGAAAATGGTTGGCATGGATAGTAAATATCAGGTTCACGTACTTCAGCTTTTCTTTTATAATAAATTTGTCTATGTCTCCTTTTCAGCATTAGAGTACACACCTCCACTTTTTTATCAGCTCACTGCATGGTTGGGTGGTATCGCATTGATTGATCTCTGATGTTCTATGTCCCAATACCATGAAATAATTGTGAGAGACGCTGTAGTTGAGTACTCTAGAAAAGAGCATTGCGATAGAATGTTAGAGATGTTGTCGAGTATCTGCATACCTGTACCGAGATACATTTTGAAGGTATATGGTATCTCAGTAGTAAGATAGCTTACGGTGTATTGGTTCTCGCGAGATACCGCGCCATTCACGTGCGTTTCGTTATATTTTTGTCAGAGATAAGCTGATGCGCTTTTTAAGAGGCACAGGGATACTTTTTCTTTTGCGCAAAGCCACACACGGACCCGATTGAGAGCGCAAGATTGTCGATGCCTGAGCTACCCGAGAAAAGATATCGCCATTGCGCAAGAGTTCCCGACCATGAAGGCTGTATTTGTTCCTTATAACCCTAACCTGTGCTCCTTCGCAGCGTCAAAGAGGCGTTCCTCATTCCAAAGTGTTGTGTTGACGCCGAACCGACGCTGCCTAGATGATAGCCTCTTTGAGAAGCTGCCGTTGCTTAAGTTCAAATAATGCAAGAATCTTCTCCGCAAAGCAGATTGCGCATGTTAAATAAATGTATACCTTTTAAAGTTTAGTTGTGCTCATTAGTGATTCGAGTGTAATGCTTGACATATAAGTTTTAATGCGCTGCAAGAGAAGTCACTTTAATATTCTGTGCCTAATAAATAGATTTGCGGTGTATCCGCCTCCTCGAAATAGAAAAAATCATACCTGTGTCATTATTTTATCTATATGTCTCTGTCTTTATCCCGCGTATACTTTCTTAATCGGGCAAGTGCACCTCCATAAGGCCCCGTTACATCAGAGGTAAATGTATCTCAGTTTCCGTGCTTTAGGCTCCCAGGACGTGTATTTCCGCATTTTGTCTTTCGGAATACTTTTCTTAGTATGTCTGCCAGGCCCTACCGTACTTCTTATACATGTGTTCTCGAGTAGGCTAACTAAGCCATGCTTGATGTGCTGAACCTACATCATTCGCGCCACCGTTGCTGCGGGCTGAAACACGCGACGGATGAACTAGCGCGACAGCTTTTCACCAACGCTGTTTAAAAAAAATGCGTTAGAACGAAGCGCAGAAAAGGTGACATAACCCTAAGGCAATTAACCCTACTTGCAACCAATGTTCCAGAAAGCCGCTTTTTATTATCAACCTTTGCTTAGCGTTAAAACAATGGGCTTTCCACTTTCCTCAAACAATCATGCAATTTAAGAGGCTTACCTTAGAGCAGTAGGAAGGCTCCACCAAGTCTGGAAGGAGCAACAGTAAATTGACCATCGAGTTAACCTATAAACACTGCTCGAGAACAAAAACGGCTGTGAAGCCTCCCCGGGATTAATGAGAGAAAGATAAGGCTCCTAACCGAAATTAACTTTCGCTGTGTTTCTTCACTGAATTTGTGTACAGTTAGTAACAAAACAGGAACAACAAAGACAACACTAACGAAAAAGATAGGTGCAGTAGAGACAACAGAAATGTGCCTACTGAGTGCAGAATAATTGGTGTGTGAGCAGACAAGAAACCCTGAACGACGAATCAATGCCCCTAGTGCCGTATTAACAAGTGACGCAAACTAACTGCGGAATTGGGAGCTCATGGTCAATCCCTCACGGGAGGAGAATTAGGAAGCAACAAGGGAAAAAAAAGTATTTTTTGGACATCTAAAATCGTATTTAGCGCTAGGCAGTACCGAAGTACCGTTTCCTTTTCTGTTTGCTTTAGTTTTTTCCTTCCTTGATACGCCACCTTTAGCCATGTCATGGCAGGTTTGCCATAAATTTGATATCACTTGAACCACTAGTGAATTCTTTGTTTGCTAGATCATTTAAAGTTACCGTGGTTTTGGTTCTTTGTGCTTCATGAACCACGACTGCTTAACACGTTAGTTGGTGAGTATCGTTGAATAATCTGCCAGGCCTACAAGAATGCCCACTGTTTTTGTTCATATACATAATTTAAAATTATATGCTTTCCTTATCTTCAGAAATAACTTCGTGTAGGCAGCAGTACTCACGATAAGCAAGCTCCAAGAAGGCGCTGGCCTCCCAAGAACAGCGTGCGCGAAAAAACGTGCCACGTAAGAATATTATGGTAAGCAGCGGTTTAGCTGAAGTAAGTAATAATTTGTCCCTATATAGTCAAAACGAATTCACTTAGGTATTTTTAATCTTCAAATAACAGTGACACACTCTGTTAGTCTTATATTGTAAAAGAAGTTGACACTTTCGCTCGTAAATGACTGAAAATGTATTTTGCAGACAAGCATTATTATGTGAGCAGATGGATGAAATATTATTTAAATTTATTTAACAACTCACTGTATACCTTACCTGTTTCCATTTCATAGGAAACGATAATGAGGAAAGATTTAGCGCAGAGAAAAAAAGGAACTTCTTTACAGCCACACAGAATCTTAAGAAAACGCCCATATCACTGTAGTCATGCGCCCTTTAACGTGATTGCTGATTATCAAAAATAAACTGTAAACCTCTACTGCTAACGTCTACGTTGTTGCTCATTTGACTTTACGCTCGGTAGTCTAAGAAGGAGCACCACAGGGACACTTAGGAAGCGTGGTGAAATCTATAGGCTAATCATGGGTAGATAATTTTTAGGGGCGAAGCTCCTTAAGGCATGGGCTTGTCTGCCGTAGTTGTCTGTCGTAGCCACCCCTAGTACGCGAAGTGTTCACTAGATGGCGCTCGCAGCGCTAGTTCTCGAATTGATCACTAGATGGCGCGGAGGTGCGCGCTGCGTTTGAGATGCGTGCTCTAGTATGATAGGAGACAGACGGACAGACAGACGGACAGACAGAAGGACAGACAGACAGACAGACAGACTTTCATGATGTACTGGGCAAGATTCACGGAAGATTCACGGTTTTACCGATGAACCTCCGGAGCTTTGCCCACTCATCATCATTCACTCCGTGGATATGCTGTGACCTTTTTCGTATAGGCGATTCAAACGAATGGGAAATCGTCCTATAATGTCAAAAATAGATTCATTTACACATCCTACACCATCAGGGATAAACGCTTAAAGGGAAGCCATGTTTACTTCTAAGCTTTTGGCATTGCAGTAGCGTAACTTAAGTTGTAGAGATATGCGGGTGCAAAATAAAAATAATAAGGCACAGCTGCGCCGGAAAGGCGCAGCAATTGTTCCGACCGCCGGCAATCCGGTTTAACATGAGGGAAGTGAATCCGGCCTCGAAAACCGGTTATCCGGTCATACGGCTTTCAGAAAACGGATATATAGGATATCCGTTTTTCATAAACGGTTATCCGGATATTTGAATTTGCAGCTTGAATATTTGGTGTCCCTTATAGTTAATTCAAAGAGGACACCATGACGCAGCAGTAGAGCTCCTGTTTAGTTTATTCGTGCAGTGTGAACAAAATTTGGGACGCAAATAGTAGACCATGGATTACCACGATATCTAGTTCGGCAAAACACTCATGAGGCTGTAATCGGTGACTGGATTCTTGCCTTGCTGCAAGTCGTGCTGTACTATATTGTACAGCGGAAGTCTGGCAGAGCGTGAATTGGCGAGTAAGATTACCTGAAATAGAGCTATAATAAAGGCAAATTGAGAAACAGGTAACGAGAGGACAATAACGAGGGGAATATAATGTTTGGACGAGCGCTTGCAAAGATGACTAGAAATACAAGAATTCAAGAGAGAGAGACAGAGAGATAAAGCTCCAATTTCGGCGCTGGTACTGCAATGTAATATCGGGTTATTTGAATATCTGAATATCTGGAAAGTGAAGACCGGATAAACTACCGAGTAACCGGTCACTCTGTTTATTCGGTTTTCCTATTCGAATAACTGGGAACTGAATGATCGAAGAACCGGTATTTTCCAAAACCCGTGTGATGCTGCGCACTCACAGACCCAGGCCGGGGAAAATTGCGAATGAAGCAGCGAGAACGTTGCGCTTATTGCGGGGCAATAAATGAACGTATCTCTGCGTGTCACCGATCCCGAGCTGTGCGACACAGGACGCAATCGCTGGAAAAGATTCCAAGAACCGACGTATCAGTTTCCCGAAAGTGATCCCACGAAAGCTTCCACAACTAAGTTTTAGGTCCCTTCGGCGCATTAGCAAAACGCCAGCAGTGGTTCAAAGATTGAGTCAGAGTCATCGGTGATCGAACAAATATATTCTCATCAAAGAGGCAGTTGCACAAGAAAAAAAAACGTGCACGAACACGGCTCTTCATAATACAGACACAGATGGGTTACAACAATATACGAAACCAACACAAACATACAAGCACATGCACTCCAACAAAGAATAAAACACAAGTGAGTCCTATTCACCAGAGTCACTCGAAGTGCCTTGTCAACATGAAGCTAGCATGCCTGGCTCGTCGGTTGGCTCGCGGAGCAGCGTCGTTCACTTCTTTCTTCTCACTGTGTCACATACGACTAATACTGCTGTTCACGGCCCGTGGTCGACACTCCATATTGACTTCGGCAGTCATTCTTGAAGATTCCGCGCGGGCAACGTGATCTAAGCGCCCACAAAGCCGAGGGAACATACTGATGTAACCGTAACCTTCGCCGCTTGGGCGGCACCTCTTTCTCCCTCACATGTCGCGACGAGCGTCGGTACGCACTCTCCGCGTCCTCTCTCTCTCTCCGTCTGACTCGCACGCTGACCCGCCGTGATAAGATGACCCTGCCGTGTTCCTCTATTCCCGAGTACATTCTATAACCTCGCCGTCTAGACTTCGGCCAGCTGTTGCGTGACCTTGACTGCGTTGAATCTCTTCCTCGCGCGCCGTTTTTTTTTGTTTTTCGGCGCTCCGTCTCTAACTTGACACCGGGTTCTTGGAAGAAGTGGGCACCATCTTGTGACACTGCGGCACTAAAGCAGTCCGGGGACGGTGGCATATTGTAATGTCTTAAGGATGTCTGTAACTAGAATGTTGTTCCACGTAAACAAAAACGTGTTGTTGCGGCAGAGTTGTCTGAGGAGTCAGGCCCTGGTACAAGGTGTCTCGGTGGTTCAATGCTTTGACCGTGTGGCTCATCAGAAGTTTCCTTTAGAACTGTGATCCATGAACAATATTTGCTGGTGATTTACGCGCCAAAGCATTGATGCTATTGTTGGCACGCTGTAGTGGAGTATTAACCATCTCTACCGTGTCCTAGATAAGGCGCGGTAACCGAGCCTCTAGCATTTCAATTATCTTTGATGGAAATGCGCTTTGGACGCGGACAGAGAAGAAGACGAAACACACACAGCGCTGTGTGTGTTTCGTCTTCTTCTCTGTCCGCGTCCAAAGCGCATTTCTACCAAAGATAATGCAAAACCAACTAGCCCAAGTGAGTGCCTTGACGTAACATTTCCACCTTCATCCAAAATGCGACCGCGGCGGCGTGGATCGCAATCGCGCTTTGGGATCACTAGCCGACTACCGTAACCAATGCAGCTCTGCGTGGCCACCCAGTAAGCAGGCACACCGGACCACCGTCATTGAAAATCAGGTTATGCTGAGGAACAGCTCAGTTATGGTTTGTAATTTCACTGGGTGATACCTTGTGAAGAGGGTCGCCTGTCTTGCACCGCTGCTCTCAATCTTCGATGGACTATCTTCATTTAGGTTCACGTGCTCGGACGAGGTGGCGCTGTCACATTTGCTGGCGGATGACAATGCTAATAGTTTCCACCAAAGTAGTAATCACAGCCTTCCTGTAAAATACTGCAGTGAAGTAGCGGAGTATAGCGTTACTGTGCATCATGTCGCCCACTGTGGAGTGGCACGGAGTGTAACCCTCGCCATTTTTGCCGCACTTCAGCATGCTTCAAAGAACTAAGATGGATGCGATGGTCGTGCTTTGTAGCACATGCAAGCGTGATGCATGTTAATGTACGGGCAGCGTGTGCTTACGATTTGCTTGCATGCGTGTGTGTGTTTGCATGCGCTTACGACAGCGTGGACGTGCGTTTGTCTTTCTCTCTCTCTCTCTGTCCTTCTGTGAAAGAGTAGGTCGGCGAATGCTGGTGCTGAGGGTTCCAGAGTTCAGCAAGGAGCACAAGCTTATGAATGCCGACAGGTGCCATCCATCTTCATTTAGGGCAAGGCTTCATTGTCTGCCTGTCGCCTATCTTCGGGCGATTATGTCAGCCCGTGCTGATGAGCCACGTGTTGGGAGGCGCGCCCAGAATGTGCGTTCGGCGCGAGGCCAGTACTTTTCCATCAATGTCTGTTTATCTTGGTCCCGTCACTTAGTGTTTGGACATGGCATAGGATGATTTTTTACGCTTTCAACGCCCACCGGGCAAACAAAGTGTCTGTGCACCTGAGATTGTATGCCCGAAAGATATCCCACAATGGAGTTGGAAGAGACGATGAATAGAAGACATGTTCTTGTGCCTGTTTTATAAGATACAGTGTTTTCTATCGCTGAAAGTAAGAAAGTCCAGTTCACGAGCAAAGGAAGGTAGTGCGAACATCCCTAGACATCAAGCTTGCTTTCGACGTAGTTTGCTGCTCTATGTCAAGAGAGTTCTTAGTGGATAAGTGCATTAAGATATTATGCGTTTCTTGTGCTTACAATACTTTTCACAAATTCTCTTGCTGGATAACCGAGACAAGACAATTCGAAGCGCTTAATAAGCTAACTACGTGTACCAGGATACAAGAAACTGCAAAAAATGAAAGTATGTTATGTAATGAAATTTATTGCGTTATCGCATTTATGTTATATTTGGTGAGTATCTGAGGAACAGTGCTTCATTTTTGGGCAAGTAAACGCGGCTCCTACGCGCTCTGCCTCTGTTGACAGAAGCGTTGGTGCGGGCTGCGAAGTATCATACGGAAACGAATAGTGTTGTAGTTCTATGAAAAAGTTGTAGCCGACCATAGGCTATGGCTTAAGCGCTTACTATGTGGCTCGCACCTCGGTGGCAGTTGAACTTTTTCTCAGTTTAACTACACCACAGACGTATTCGAATGTGGTTATGAGCTAGCTGTGATTTTCGTATTTGTTTTTTTCTCACATGTAGATCATACCCTCATGTTCAATGCGGATGTGAGCCCCACGCTAGCTTAATATTCTGTTATTAATCTTCACTAGTTATTCTCGTCGCTAAACGCTTCCTCTATAGACATGATTTCGGAGAATAGGCATAAAATACCATTTCTCAGGCACCGCATCTATCACATGAAACTCTCAACACGTCCATTTTCGCAAATTATATAGATTATAACGTTTTTTATTAATATTTTAGGGTTTGTTTAGATCAGGGGCGAATAGCAATTAATTTTCATTGACTATTGCCATGGATAAATGCCTCTTTGGTACAAAACATCTAGGTTCTGATATTTCACAACTGTGCTTTTAACAGCGAGGCTGTCTAGGCGGACGGCCGTATGTGCTTGGTCACCGGGAAACTATCATCATCATTACTTCTGGTCCCAAAAAGAGGGCGTACACTTCTTCTATGCAATGCCCATTGTGCGGCGTTAGCACGCGTGCTTCTTCTCTTGCGCTCATGCCCTCAGCCTACTACTACAATGGAAAAAGTGCGACTGGGGGACACACGTATTACTTCGATAGCCTCGCGCTACTAGTGCAAGCTTCGCTATATTTTTTTTATTTTGATGTCGAGGCTGTGCAGCCCGTTGCATGATGCCATTGTTGTCACGTATGAGGGAAACGCCGACGAATGCCTGCCCTGGGCACACGTACATGGCGGTGGTTGTGCGAAGCCCATATGCGGCATTTTCGCGCGCACTTTTTTCAGCTCTTGAGCTCGACGACCTCTTGCCCTCAGGCCACCGTTACGCGGTGGTGATTATGCGAGGCAAAGCATGTGACAAACTGTAACGAATGTATCGCTCTAACTTGCGGGTTGGATCCCAGCAGCCGTGGCTGCATTTATACAGCGTGAGATGCAAATAAATAAATAAATAAATAAATAAATAAATAATAATAAATAAATAAATAAATAAATAAATAAATAAATAAAGAAAGAAAGAAAGAAAGAAAGAAAGAAAGAAAGAAAGAAAGAAAGAAAGAAGCGTATAAATTCATGATGGTGAAGAATCAGGTGTGATCTATAGATAATGATGAAAGGCGGAGGAAACGCCAGGTGATAAAGGATATAACGTTTTAGCGGAGTACAAATATCTGACTAACGTACGTAAGTGGCAACAATCACTTGTCATGGCATGGCAGTCATGGCAGTCATGGCATGATCACTTCACACCCTGGCCAGCTGCGTTATGAATAACGGTAAAAGAGCAGCTTCGCCGTTTTGACCGCTTTCACGGCGTGAAACTGGGGTGGTGTCTTTAATATCATATGCAACTCTTAACATGGCATCTTTCGCAGGGTTGGTATTTTTTAAATTTTGTAACACGAAATGGTACGAAAGGGAATTGAATTCCATCAATTATTCGGTTGGTTAAAGTGTCAGTTTAGCATAAAATATCTACGCTCTTGCGGTGGCCTCACGATCCCGCAGCTGCACCCGAGACACGCTTTCCATCTTCCACCACTGTTCGCAGTACCGTCCGTGTGTTATTCATTGTTCGCGGAAAAGAAAAAAAAAAGGTGCTATGGTGCGAAACGTTACCGTAGAGGGTGGACAACTTTTGAATGCAATGATAGTTTGTTCCTCAGGGACGAACTACTCACTTGTCTCTGTTCAGAAGGAAAAATTAGCATCCGCCAGCTTGCAGCACCAAGCTACAAGGAAATCCATACGGATTTCTTAGAAATGAAAGCCTCTTAGTTGCGGAAAAATTCGTCCTGGTCTGGAGATCGAACCCGGGAGCGTTGCCTGTCCGGGTCGCTCTCTGTGCGAATTGAGTTAACTAGGAGGCTGCGCTCACGTCCGTCACAACACAGTTTTTGTTATTTCTCATAAACCAGTCTTTACGTGTCCTTTATCGTAGAGTTTATGTCTTCTGTATGTTTTAATTTCACAATGCCGGCGGATAGTGGCGCTCAGTAAACAAGGACGTAACTAGGTACTGTTACCACGAATTACCGTGGAGCCGGGTATGCGTCCCACGTGGCTTTCAGTACCATGCAGCGTGATGCGGCTAGACGCCGGATTGTTCGATTCATGAGCCATGTAAGACTTTTGGCTTAATAGTCTTTAGAGAACCACTACAGCGACCACAAACGTGAAAGACCTTTCAAAGGCTTGCCGGCATCAGTAAACCACACGTGTCGCTTCAGATTCTCCTGGTTGCGTTTGCCTAAATAAATAAACACGATCACATACGTGCCTCGCCGCGTAGCACTAAAGAAGAAAAGCTGGTCAAAGTTACAACGCATGCTTGTTTTTAAGGCGGGGCCGTTCCTTCTCACCTTTTTTAGTATAACGCCCTGGTTATATTGCCGTATGAATCAGTGTTGAACAAAGAGCCATTGCTTTAAAAAAAAGATCAGTGGTCTAAGTTTGTCTTGGAAATTACGACTCTTATTGGCTTCAGGCTATGTGTGTTCGAAAGGACACCACGTCGAGAGTACGAAGAAATGCTCGTTGGGCAAACACAAGGAACGTTACAGAAGGAACTGGACGTCTTGTTTGCTCAAGTTGAACCCGAATATTTTTTAAAATTTTTGGATAGCGGTGAAAAATAAAGACGCGCGGAGGGAAGTCGCGGAAAATGAAGCTCGACTTCACTTCATTTAAAATTGTTTCTTTTCAATCTTTTGATGTGAATATACACATAAACCCATCGGGCTGTGGCGTACTCGCGAAGCTATTGTCGACAGCCCAGGAGAAATAGCAAGAAAAGGAAAGGAGAAGATAGCTTTCTGTTATACGCGAACGCCACACAATAGTGCGCCATGTCGGTAAACATAGTAAAAGAATGCAATTTAAAAGAGAAAAGAGGAAGGAAAAAAAGAGCTTGCCATCGTTACAGAAACCGGGCAAAAAAGAAGTAAGTGCGCCAAGTCCAAGAGAGAGCAGTAGAGGCAACTCGCCGCGCAGCGGATTGAGCAAACGCACTAAAGTACGATGGAAATAAGGAGGGGCCCGTGCGACGCTTACAAAAGAGAAAAAGAAACACACGTTCTTTGACAAACACATTTTCTGGTCTTTCGTCTTCTGAACCGTTGCCCAAAAGTTGGACAGCTCAGCGCTTCCACTTTTGGCGCAGTGTTCGCTTCGGCGTTTCTCAGTGGCGCAATGCCATATTGCTTATCTGCCAAATTTCTTGAACAATCGAGGAATAGATACATTCTTATGGAGTGCGCGGCGATAGCGAGTAGAAAAATGCCCATTTTTTAAAGAGAATTAATGGGTCTACTAATGCTATCTTGATAAGAATGTCGCTCAAAAGGTCTGTGGGCCTGTACTGCAAGCAGGGTGCCATCTAGATGTCGCTGGCAAGATATAGCACCGACTCTCTGGCGCTGAGCACGGCTTCTTACAGTTGCGATTTGGCACGGAACTGGAGTTAAAGTCGCTTAAAGGAAGTAGCGCTTCAAAGACTTCGCGTGGGGTTGCGCTCACTTCGTCAGTGACCGCCCACTGGCCGCAACGCTACCGCGAGGCGTACGAAACTGCGTGCTCTTTTAGGGGCGAAGCACCTTAGGGTGTGGGTCGTTCCCTCCTCTGTCGTAGTAGTAGTAGTAGTAGTCGTAGTATGTACGTAGCCACCTCGCGCCGCCGGGAGTTCTAGCGAGTTTCTTGATTGAAAAATGCCTACTGCTCGCGCTGGAGAACCGTTCACCGGCCACCCATATATATATATAGGCACTGGATCTTGACTTGCAATGAAGAGCCGGTGGGAGATTTCACTTGTGCGTAGTTGAACCATAAGGATTCGTAGCGTGCGCGTTAACTAAGTTAATCCGGTACTCGGCACGTTCTACGATGAACCTGCGGAGCTTCGCCCACTCATCATCATTCACTCCGTGGATATGCTGTGAATTTTTTCTGACAATTTGATCACTGACGTGGATGTGACAGACTTGCTGTGGTGGTGCCCGGGTCTACAGCAAGCTCGACTTCGCCACCTGAGAGCTACCGGTCATGGCCCTGGTCGCCCTCCCGATCTGCATGAGTGGATCAGTGGACCATTCCATCGATCACTTTTTGATTTCATGCATGGAAATAATTTATTTGTGTACGTATGAAGCGTTTTTGAACGTTATGTAAAATTTGTGCCAAAGGGCAGAATTTAGAATGAAAGAAAACCGTCATATGCTTTCATTAACGCTCGCAATACTTTGGCCAGTACTTGGGCGAAGGTGCAACGGTCACGGCAACCCAAGCCTAAGTAGGCAGTATTTAGTAGGAAATAAACACAACTATGCAGTTCGATACAAAAGCGAGGGCTCTCACCTTGCTGCGATATCGCAGTATAGCACAAAGCGATACCACGGTATCGCGCTGAATAGCGTGACAAAGAAAGAATACCAAACTTTTCATGGGCGAAAAGGAAATACGGAGGCTGCGGACATTCAGTCGGGCGCACCCAGCCCCTTTCAGCGCTTGATCTGCGGCATGCAGTGGCACAGGCGAATAAATGTTCTCAAGTTACGCCACAAATGACTTCACATAAAAGAAAATGTTTGTGCATCTATGATTTGATTTCTGGGGTTTAACGTCCCAAAACCACCACTGATTATGAGGGACGCCGTAGTGGAGGTCTCCGGAAATTTCGACCACCTGGGGTTCTTTAACGTGCACTGACATCGTACGGCACACGGACCTCAACATTTTGCCTCCATGGAAATGCAGCCGCCGCGGCCGGGATTCGATTCCGCGACCTTTGGATCTGCGGCCGAGTGCCATAACCACTAGACCACTGTGACGGGGAGCTCTTGCATTTAGTGAAAGCGAATTAAAATAAACGGACATTATGTTTATTTTGCTCACCTCTTTCTCATTTTTTTTATTGCGCCAACTAGCCTTTGGTAGGAGAACTGCGACAATGTTAGAGGCAGAGGAAAGCTCGAGTCGGTTGTCGCCTGATTGTCCGTTCTTAGCGTAGCTCCTTTTCTCCGTGGTAAGAGCTCTTCCGCAGTATGGCGTAATTACCGAGGAGGTTTGAAATTTTAAACCTCCTGGGTATAATTACCCTGAATCGTGCGCACTTGTTCTGAACACACGTAAATTGATTGATTACTTTATTGGGCTATATACAGTGTGCTCTTGCTTGTTACCTTCAGCACCATGGTAAAAAAAAGTTTAATTATCTCAAACTGGTCAGCTTGTCGTGCGTGTTATTGCAGGGCAGGGGATGACCATCGTGCGCAAGGCATTGCGCCATACGTTCAGCCTGGCTTTGATGAGCGGATCTTCGAGTATTCATTGGGTGGTTTCCGCTTCGCCTCTGCGGAGTTGGGGCAGCGTGCATTGGGCTCTTTTCGTAAAAGATGCGCGGCTTGTTTCGTGAATTGGGCATTTCCAGAGGATATGGTCCATTGTTGCTGGAACTTGGCAGGAGTCGCAGTTGGGGTCACAGTATGTAGTCGGGTACATCTTGTGAAGCATTGGGATTGTTGTGAATCTTTCCCGGCGATTGCCTCCCGCGTCTAGCAATTCGGGATCGGTGACAGAAACGATGGTATCACCTCAGAAACTCCCCGCTAAATCCTCGTGGGCGAGGGAAAATACAGGCTAGTTAGCTACCCTGGGCGCGAAAGAAAGGCTGTTACTCGGGGGGGGGGGGGGTGGGGGTGGGGAAGGGGAGAGATGCACTGTGCACCTGTATGAAAAAAGTGAATATTAAAAACTGTTTGGGAACAGTATCCGCAATTTGTTTCTATACTTACGGTTCATGGAGATGAATTAGTTTCTTGAAAGTGCAGTTTGTTATGTCTGAGAAAAATCTTTTTATCGGCAATTGAGAAAAACAGGCGGGATCTGTAGCATCCAAAACGTAAGCAGATTTTTTCAAATCATGCCTGGACACTAGTACTGAATAAGGCCCTGCGATGGGGATCGTTGGTGTTACCGTACTATCTATTCGGGAGAACCACGGCAACATGATTACGTGAACGCCAGTGAGAACAACATATACAGTTTCTTTAGCTTCAGCTGCTGGTTTGCCTGTGACCACGAGAATACCATGTGAAGAACTTATTCAGGATCGGCATTGTTCTCGCGCAGCCGTCAGCCTGGCTATTTAGTCTATTTAAATGCTATTTGAGTCTCCTGAATCGACAGCTAACATGGCACGTACAATGAAAAAAGTAATAATTTCACAACGTTCATACCGAATTTTTGTCTTGCGCCAACATGTTTGTACTCACGATAGACGACGCGCGCGATTCTGAAAAATATATGCTAGCAGTACAAGAGGCAAGATGCATGCTTTTTATTTCCTGGTTTTGCAAGGACCATGGCTCGCGCAAGAGAAATAAAAAGGACCCGTACATCCAGAAGTGAGGTTCACTGCTGATGATAACGCCATCCTACAAGGTTTTGTAATCCTTTTTCTTAAAACTGACGAATTTAACGTACGCATCACAGAGGCCGACACACAAGGAGAAATGTGCTGCAACGACCCTTCATCAGTCAACCACACGACATATACAGTGAATAAAGGTACTGCGTCAACAGTTGTGGGGACTGTTGTCTAGCCATATTGGTGGTGTTTGTGCATGCCTTACATCAAGTGTAGTTGCTGCGTGGACTATCCCATCATACAACAGCGTATTATACATTGCGATTGTACTACTGCGAGAAAGCACGCCTTCGTGAAGATTTCTGCGCCCCCTGAAGAATAAACCAACGAACGCCGTTTATTATGTGAACATCCGCGAATCATAGCGCATATTTCTTTACCACGGAACTGACATCTCTGAACTGATGTGACCGGTGTTTTTGCGTCGTAAAATGAACTACTCTACAGCGATTGCAGTGTGGCCAGTGTGCCTGGGAACCATTATCTTAGGCGCACCAGTCAATTTGCGTGAATATGTCTATACTACTCGCCACGGTCGGCTCGAGCAACGTGGCATAGGCATTTTCTCATGTAATATTTCGCATGGCGTCAAATCTTACAATGCGTGGGGTGTCACAAATTCTTGTATCGAATAGCTTTGTGAAAGTAGCCATATTAGGAAAGCCCATGGTTATATACAGTTGCCTCAAGTGACCTCAAGGCGGAATACATTTGAGGGGAATGTGTAGTTAACTATAGTGAACTGTGCAGTCTGATAATAATCAGTAGCCGGCAAAGTGGGTCAGGTAATGAAGAAGTTAGCGCACATGTTCTTTGAGCGTTGCGAAATATTGGAAACACCCGAATACATCAAGCGCATTTTACGTTCCTTATGCGTGCTTCGCATTTCCTTGATTCCCACTGCACGTGGGATCTGCCAATTTTTTTTCAAGTGGAATAGGAGAGGAAAAAAAAGGAGAAAAACTAAAAGAAACCTGCAATGTAAAATCTACAGGAGAAGGAAAGCAAATCGGAAGCAAATCCCCACGACCGCTCCTTGTTTTGAGATGGTCATTGTATTGCCATTCCGTGGTCATTACGTTGCCGTTCCAAGAAAATTCGAGGGCCAGAAATACGCCTACTTTGACGGCGTCCTCATAAGCCGACTATTTGTTTTTACTGTTTTACTTTCGTTTTCCTTCCGTACTTTCCACGGTTGTTTCTTTTTACTGCGTGCATCTCTATTTCTTGGAGGAAATAAAATTTAATGGGAGGGTCACGAAGGTGGCTGTGGGAACGGCCAGGCGAGTTTATTGTTTATGTGTATTTGGCGAAGGAAGAGGGAAAATAGAATGCCCGACGAAAACGCACATCTCTCTCTCTCTCTCTCTCTCTCTCTCGCCCACTATATGTGCATACTTGCTGTCTCAGTGAAGTCGGACTAAGATATAAAAAATGACCAACAGTTATACTGAAACCATACCAGCTGGATATCAGGTCAGCTCTTGTGTACTTATAAAGAAATACTTTTTAGCTACTAATTATTGGTAATAGTTTTAATTGGTAAACGTTCTAAATACTGCTGAAATTGCCAACATGTCGATTACAAAGTTGTAGAGCGCCTCAGATAACCTTGCAATTAAGCACTTGATATGTGTCCAAGGGTTTCTGGTTGTTTCTTCCAAGAAAAAAAAACCAAGAACCGGTTAACCAGCTAACCAGGTAAAATCTGGTTAACCTGCTTGCAACCATCGATTACCTAATTTTGCACCCGCCCGCTTGCCTTCTCTCTTTTTTTCTTTCGCTTTTATTGTTTTCTTGTGTGCTTGTCGTTGAAGCACACAACCTGCATTTGAAGTGATATCTATCCGTTTTTTTTACTGACTGCAAGAGTGACTGTCTGTGGTCTTCACTATCAATAACATATATATGCATTATCTACTAAAGATTGAATGGGCTGATTCACGAGTGCATAAGGGCGTGCGCTGTAAACTACGGCCTTCGGCATACGCCGGTATGCAGCCCTGTTTCCGCAGAAACACTGATGCCAAGTATACGTGAACGAGACAGAATCGCTGCTTCGCCCACAGTCTGTTACTTTGACGAAGTCAGGCGCGCCAGCTGAAACCATAGTAAAAGTTGCTTCAAACGCTGGCCGCCTTCTTATTCAATTATATGCGCATCGTCGGCCAAGAAAGTAGTAATCAAGTGCACGATGAGCAACCGGTAATATAAATGCACAAGTTTTTTAGCTAATCTATGAAGGAGTTTATTCGACTTAAATGTGTTTTGTAAAAAAAAAGAAAAAGAACGTCTGTGAATTGCTAGGTTCGAAAATGATTTTATAATTCAGAAACGTTCATGTTCTTGTTACAAAGCCATTCATTCCTTCTATCTCCTTCATAGCAACAAGGACGCCTTTTATATTTAACAATAAGTACTCTTCGATGAGGGGAATATGGTTAAGCAGCAATGTGCCAGTGATGATTTCGAGTAGTAAGTTAGAATTATTAGCAATTTACTTTCGAAAACGGCAGTGTGATCATTCGGGCCCCTGCAATGGGCGTCTCTGGAATGACTTTTAATCTTTTTGATTGATCCCGGTGGCAATGCGGGCGCCGTGGTAGGGGACGAAGGAGCCTTCTCAGGAGGAGCATTGCAAATTGTTTACTGCAGGCAAAAAAAAAATAGCACACGAGAAAGGTACATAAGGGACAAGCGCTACTTACAACTGTTTATTCCAAACGTCGTCATGAAACATATATGTACATGTGGAACATGCGCAGATGGGTTCAAAAAGTTAGAGAAAAAGGTGAAGGTGATAACGAATTTCCTACCTTATATGCGCGTCGAGGAATCTAAATTCATTCGCGTGCAGAGTGACGGAAGGCTCACTAACACACCCCGGCCCCCTCTTCTTAATGTAGAAACCTTCTAGTAATAAACGGGCTTGCTCATTGCTGCTTTTGCCGAGAAACTTTGCCTCAAAGATCAATGCCTCACACCCACACGAGTTCACATGATCTGCTAAGTGCGTTCGTTCTTTCTTTTCTATATTCAAGGCATGCTCTCTGAAACGGTCATTTGCACACCTACCAGTTTGCCCGAATTAACTTTTTCCACATGACAGTGGTATGTCATAAACGAAGCCACAGGTGCATTTCACGTAAGGCGTAACGTGCTTCTTTTTTGGGCAACCTCGCTTTGTTGTTTGCGCCGCCGATATGCGAGGGCAAAGTCGAGCGAGCTTGTTGGGGGCAGAAAAGACCACTCCAATGTCGTGCTTATTCGCAACCTTCTTGAGGTTATGCGAAACCTTGTGTATATATGGAACGACTACAAGAGCACGTTTCTTTCGAGTCAAGTCACCGGCGTTCGCGTTTATGCTTTGTTTGCACTTCTGCAGCAGGCTTTCAGCTACTGCTGTGGTCACTGTGGGTGGATAGCCTGCCATATAAGGTAGGAAATTCGTTATCACCTTCACCTTTTTCTGTATCTTTTTGAACCCATCTGCGCATTTTCCACTTGTACATATATGTTTCATGACGACGTTGTGGAACAAACAGTTGTAAGTAGCGCTTGTCCCTTCTGTACCTTTCTCGTGTGCTCCGTTTTTTTTGCTTGTGCTAAACAATTTTCGTTTTGTCCCAGTGAAGTGGAACTAAGATATAAAAAATTACCATCAGTTATACTGAAATCATACTAGCTGAATATCAGGTCAGCTCCTCTTTACTTATAAACAAATACTTTTTAACTACTAATTATTGGTAATAGCCTTAATTGGTAAACTTTCTAAACACTGCCGAAATTGCCAACATGTCGATTACAAAGTTGTAGAGCGCTTCAGATAGCCTCGGAATTAAGCACTTGATATGTGCCCAAGTGTGTCTGGTTGTTTCTTCCAAGAAAAAAAAAAACACCAAGAACCGGTTAACCAGCTGACCAGACAAAATCTGGTTAACCCGCTTGCTACCATCGATTACCTTATTTTGTACCCTTCCCCTCGTGCAGGGTAGCATACCGGTTGTCATACACTGGTTAACCTCCCTGCCTTTCCTTCTCTACTATTTCCTTCCTTCCTTCCTTATTTTGTACCCGCCCGCTTGCCTATCTCTTTTTTTTTTTCGCTTTTATTGCTTTCATGCGTACTTGTCGTCGAAGCGCACCACCTGCATTTGAGTGTTATCTATCCGTTTACTGACTGCACGAGTGAGATCTGTGGTCTTCCCTATCATAACATATACATACATTACCTACTGAATATTGAATGGGCTGATTCACGAGTGCATAAGGGCGTTCGCTGTAAATTACGGCCTCCTGCATACGCCGGTATGCAGCCCTATTTCCGCAGAAACACTACGGGCGACTACACCGCCTTGTTTGTGTTGCGCAAGTATACGTGAACGAGATAGATTTGCTGCTTCGCACACAGTCTGTTACTTTGACGAAGTCAGGCGCATCAGCTGAAACGTTAGTAAAAGTTGCTTCAAACGCTGTTCGCATTCTTATTCAATTATATGCGCATCGTCGGCCAAGAACGTAGCAATTAAGTACATGATGGGCAACCGGTCATTTGAGCGCATATTTCTTTACCACGGAACTGACATCTCTGAACTGATGTGACCGGTGTTTTTGCGTCGTAAAATGAACTACTCTACAGCGATTGCAGTGTGGCCAGTGTGCCTGGAACCATTATCTTAGGCGCACCAGTCAATTTGCGTGAATATGTCTATACTACTCGCCACGGTCGGCTCGAGCAACGTGGCATAGGCATTTTCTCATGTAATATTTCTCATGGCGTCAAATCTTACAATGCGTGGGGTGTCACAAATTCTTGTATCGAATAGCTTTGTGAAAGTAGCCATATTAGGAAAGCCCATGGTTATATACAGTTGCCTCAAGTGACCTCAAGGCGGAATACATTTGAGGGGAATGTGTAGTTAACTATAGTGAACTGTGCAGTCTGATAATAATCAGTAGCCGGCAAAGTGGGTCAGGTAATGAAGAAGTTAGCGCACATGTTCTTTGAGCGTTGCGAAATATTGGAAACACCCGAATACATCAAGCGCATTTTACGTTCCTTATGCGTGCTTCGCATTTCCTTGATTCCCACTGCACGTGGGATCTGCCAATTTTTTTTCAAGTGGAATAGAAGAGGAAAAAAAGGAGAAGAACTAAAAGAAACCTGCAATGTAAAATCCACAGGAGAAGGAAAGCAAATCGGAAGCAAATCCCCACGACCGCTCCTTGTTTTGAGATGGTCATTGTATTGCCATTCCGTGGTCATTACGTTGCCGTTCCAAGAAAATTCGAGGGCCAGAAATACGCCTACTTTGACGGCGTCCTCATAAGCCGACTATTTGTTTTTACTGTTTTACTTTCGTTTTCCTTCCGTACTTTCCACGGTTGTTTCTTTTTACTGCGTGCATCTCTATTTCTTGGAGGAAATAAAATTTAATGGGAGGGTCACGAAGGTGGCTGTGGGAACGGCCAGGCGAGTTTATTGTTTATGTGTATTTGGCGAAGGAAGAGGGAAAATAGAATGCCCGACGAAAACGCACATCTCTCTCTCTCTCTCTCTCGCCCACTATATGTGCATACTTGCTGTCTCAGTGAAGTCGGACTAAGATATAAAAATGACCAACAGTTATACTGAAACCATACCAGCTGGATATCAGGTCAGCTCTTGTGTACTTATAAAGAAATACTTTTTAGCTACTAATTATTGGTAATAGTTTTAATTGGCAAACGTTCTAAATACTGCTGAAATTGCCAACATGTCGATTACAAAGTTGTAGAGCGCCTCAGATAACCTTGCAATTAAGCACTTGATATGTGTCCAAGGGTTTCTGGTTGTTTCTTCCAAGAAAAAAAAAACCAAGAACCGGTTAACCAGCTAACCAGGTAAAATCTGGTTAACCTGCTTGCAACCATCGATTACCTAATTTTGCACCCGCCCGCTTGCCTTCTCTCTTTTTTCTTTCGCTTTTATTGTTTTCTTGTGTGCTTGTCGTTGAAGCACACAACCTGCATTTGAGTGATATCTATCCGTTTTTTTTTTACTGACTGCAAGAGTGACTGTCTGTGGTCTTCACTATCAATAACATATATATGCATTATCTACTAAAGATTGAATGGGCTGATTCACGAGTGCATAAGGGCGTGCGCTGTAAACTACGGCCTTCGGCATACGCCGGTATGCAGCCCTGTTTCCGCAGAAACACTGATGCCAAGTATACGTGAACGAGACAGAATCGCTGCTTCGCCCACAGTCTGTTACTTTGACGAAGTCAGGCGCGCCAGCTGAAACCATAGTAAAAGTTGCTTCAAACGCTGGCCGCCTTCTTATTCAATTATATGCGCATCGTCGGCCAAGAAAGTAGTAATCAAGTGCACGATGAGCAACCGGTCATATAAATGCACAAGTTTTTTAGCTAATCTATGAAGGAGTTTATTCGACTTAAATGTGTTTTGTAAAAAAAAAGAAAAAGAACGTCTGTGAATTGCTAGGTTCGAAAATGATTTTATAATTCAGAAACGTTCATGTTCTTGTTACAAAGCCATTCATTCCTTCTATCTCCTTCATAGCAACAAGGACGCCTTTTTATATTTAACAATAAGTACTCTTCGATGAGGGGAATATGGTTAAGCAGCAATGTGCCAGTGATGATTTCGAGTAGTAAGTTAGAATTATTAGCAATTTACTTTCGAAAACGGCAGCGTGATCATTCGGGCCCCTGCAATGGGCGTCTCTGGAATGACTTTTAATCTTTTTGATTGATCCCGGTGGCAATGCGGGCGCCGTGGTAGGGGACGAAGGAGCCTTCTCAGGAGGAGCATTGCAACAGCTTACTCGTAAAGTTACTATGGTGGGTTTTATGGTGCAAGTTATTATGAATAAGTTTTGTTGACTTCTCTGGTAAAGACACGCAATTTGAGCTTATTAACTGTTTAGTTTCACAGTGAAACATAACAATGGCGATTTGTTTTTCAGTGGACACACACAAGTTCTCCTGGAATGTGTACGTAACCACCTCTTTGTATAGAATCTTGTGACAACGAAGCGCATTGCACCATCACTTTTTTTTATACGTTCGTCCTTAGAATGAATGGATTTGATCTCTTCCTGGTTGTAACGTAAGAATGTGTAGATACCCTTATTTAACTAGTACAGCGCACTTTACACAAAGTTTTGTGCTCTAGAACTGAACACTTCTTTCAGGTGCATTTCAGTACGTACCTAAAAAAAAAGACAAAAAGAACATGCCAGCTCGAAGACACCGATGCGGGTAGCAGTGGAGTGCGTCTTGTCGGTACCATGCTCCAGTTCACTTTAATAACATTGCCATGCAATGCACACTTCGGAAATCGGGGACCGACGCTATCTACATATATATTGAATGTAGTGGCAAGAACACAAATTTTGCAGCAGCTGCGACAGAGTAGGTGTTTGTCGTGTTTTGACACATTTTCTTTCGAGCTGGCTCACGCACTGCACGCACCTGATTTCCGGTGACTTACTGCAGGGTAGTTGTGTGCATAAGCTTAAACAGCAAAATTTATTCTGGGGCATGGCGCGCTCTCGTTGCTCAGTAGACTGCGTTACTTCTTTGCAGTCTAACATCTCTTTCAGTCAGGTTCCCTGGTGCATATTGTCACTAATGCATACTTAAATAAAAACATAGTGTACGCGGGTCTTGAATTGCTTGGACGGACCTATAACGGGAGCCATAATTAGAGCACATATAGAACGAGTCATGATTCTTAAGTTTATCGCATAACTATTATTAATTTTCCGAAATATTAACAGACAGCGCTGCTACTGATGCCAAACAATTCGGCATCGCTGACTGCTTCGCATTACGGCGGTTCCCATAGTGTGTGAGATCTGTCAGTTTTTTTCACAGAGGCACTAAGCACAGCTTAGCCAACCAACCAGCCTGTAAATCGTGCTTCGTCTAGAAGGTACTTGTGTCATGCAACTGAGAAAAGCTAGGAAAACCTATGTTCATTCACTGGGGCACTCAGCACTGCTTAGCCAACTAACGAACATGTAAAGCGTGCTTTGTTTGTGAAGCAGCGCTGCCACGCAACAGAACCTGTTTTTTTTCACTGAGGCACTAAGAACTGCTTGAACAACAAGTGACATATACAGCGTGCTTTGTTTGTAACGCACATGTGTGACGGAACTGCGTAAAGTTAAGAAAACCCATGTTTATTTGCTGGACCACTGAGCAAAACTAACAAACCAACCAACGAACCTGTAAAGCGTGCTTTGTCTGTAATACATCTGCGTCATGCAACAGAGAAGACCTAAAGAGCCCATCGAGCAAGGGGACATCAAAAGCACGGATCATTTTCTTAATCGAATCTGCGAATCTTTTATAGTGTCACAAGTCAACAGTGATGATCGTGACAGCAGTACACACACATTTCTTTTTTACTTGCGCTTCGAGTGCTCGAGGGCAAGGTGCGCGCTATCCATGCTCATCAGTGTGCGATCGGCAAACGATGATGTGCATGTATCTCATCCATGATTATTCATTGGGTTTTCTAACAAAGCTTACAAAAAAGGGAGAAAAAGTACGATACGAACACACAAGGAAAAACAAAAAGAACGTAAGGAACTAGAGAAACAGGTAAAGGGAGACAACAAGAAAGAAGAAGAGAACGATAAAGCCGGACGCGCGGTAACGTTATGTAGGATCACACACACACACACACACACACACACACACACACACACACACACACACACACACACACACACACACACACACACACACACACACACACACACACACACACACACACACACACACACACACACACACACACACGCACACACACACACACACACACACACACACACACGCACGCACACACACACACACACACACACACACTGATGCTACATGTTTGTAGAACTCTGAAGAGTGAAGTGAACATATAATGCAAAAACGATGAGAATTTTTGCGGCACACGGGCAAATTTGGACAAGCTTTGCCTATACGCTTGTGACCCTATATGATGGGCCGGTTATTACGTTCTTCGTGACATGAAATAGAGAGCCAATCGTATACGTCGAAAAACACAAGCAGCGTCGGGATGTAGAGGGAAATAGACAGAAGGATCAAGATATTTGTTGGGGGTACCTTATGCCATTCCTGAAGGATATGTAAAGGCGAAAGACTTTCACAAAACCCATTAAAGACACTTTCACAAATCTGCTTCAAATCCGCCCATCACGTGTGGCACGTGCCTCCTCACCTGTTACGCATACCCGCATGAAGCGATAACACTGAGGGGAATAAAATAATTATTGCTTAGCAAGAATGCTCTGTGTCGTACTCGCGCGGATACTTATTATTTTCATGATACAGACATCGAGCCGTGGTATGGCTCGCTTGGGGTCTTCTTGTGGTAATTCGGTCTTGCTTGTGCTAATCTGAAGATGCTACAGTTTCGACAAGGTCATTGCCAACTCCATCGAGTTCACCACGTCTTGTGTCACATACAGTTTTTGGCATAATATACAGCGACCCAGCGGACGTGTGGTGTCCGTCCTTGTGACAATAAGCGATGACGTAACGCTCCCACGCTTCCCGAGTATTTGTGAAGAGCTCCTCTTTCGATCTGTTTTTCGGATGTTCATTGGTCCCGCTACGTTAAGTTAGAACCGCCGACGAGCAGTGTACACATGGCATGAACACATGTGTGCCCTGAGTACACACTGCGATCTTAGTGGGAATTGAAAATGACTTAGTGTGAGGGAAATTTTCTCTAGGCTTATTTAAGGTTTGATTTAGATGGCTGAACCGGAATAAAAAAAATGACTGATATCGGGAACTTTCACTCTTTCTGGCGTACTAATTATTGTTGTATTTGTGTACGCCTCTGTGTAAACAAGCTCGTCGTGTAGGTGTTTATTAAGCACGCCTTCATCATCTGTATTTTACCATCATCACAATACGTTTTGCGTATCTTCTTCATCGCTGGTGTGTGATCATAATCATCATCAGGTTTATGCCCATAGGGTTGGCATCATCGGGTGACCTGCCGAGCTACTGAGGAGGCCTCATAGTCGCATTAAAGAAAAAAAATGTGCAGCTACCAGCCACGTGCTGCACTAATATGTCTTGTAGCGCGTAATGTATAATGTAATGCGTTTTGTGTATATATGGTGTATGCACTTATAGCCACTGATGACGGAAACAAAATGAAGTTGAAAATAGCAAGCATGAGTGCCAGACTTGTTAACGTTCTGATCTCTAGCACATTTTCGAACAGTAAAAGACGCAAGATGCTCTCGGGCGACGTGAGTGCACGTTAAAGAACCCCATGTGATAGAAATTTCCGTAGCCCTCCACTACGACGTCTCTAATAATTATATAATGGTTTGATGAAGTAAAACTCCTGAAATTATTATTTTGTAACACCTTGAAACTCTTCACACGTTAAACCTTACACGTACTGCCTTCCACTTTACACCAGAACGTTTGGGTGGTAATATTGAGCCATTAGTAAAAAAAACAACACAATTTTATTGTGTGCCGAGCTTTAAGAGCAAGTTAAAGTGACAGTGACTGTAACATACTGCACAAATGGGCGAAAGAGAAATGTTCGCATCTATCGCTGCCAAGCTGTCAGAGCAGATATTCTTTGGAAAATAGCTGGTCACAACCCGAAGTCTATAACGATGAGTTCCCCTGTCGTACCAGTGTGTTGCCGCTGTTGTGTGATCGAAATTTTTTATGGCCATGGAGGTAGTAACGTCATCCTCATTCATGGAACAATAAAACACGCTTATTGTATGTGCCACTGCACATGCATGACGTCAAATTTTCGAAACGTGTTTCTGTACATCGCACTTAGTTATGATTTCCGGAATCACTGCTGCATTAGTCAGGATTAGACAGCCGTTGGTAAGGGCCTATTCGCAGCTCAGGAGATTCCAACAACAGGCTAGTTCAGACGGCTGGGGTACAGCTCAGAGAGCGGCTGCTTTTTGAAAAGGCAAAAATGAGAGTCGGCACCCCTCACTCGTTTTATCCAGTTTTCTGCGAACCTACGCCGGGGCAACGACGCATCCGCGGTGCGCGTTCTGGCTCGCGCCATGCGTGTTGTAGAGTGTATGATCCGTGCCTCAATAACGGGACTCCTGAAAAGATAAATAATGAAAGACAGTAGGACCTGTGACGGAAATAGAACAGTCATTGGATATATGGGGAGGGTGAAAGGTGAACAGGGAGGGGTACGAAGTGGACAAGAAGCAAGATCTCGTTTCGAGCACCTACCAACGTTCGCAGAGAAACGTGAGAGGCTCCAAGGATGTGGATATTGACAGCCGAGCGACACGCTCCACACAGGGCGTTACCGATAGGGAAGGAGCCCAACGTTGCTCATCCATCAAGAGACCGTGGCCGCGATGAACGGTGCGGAAAGTGGAGATGGCCGGGAAAATACGCGCGTTGCTATTGATTCCTTGTGTTTTTTTGTGCCACTGCATACTTTGCTCTTTGTTTTGCTATTCTTGGATATCTGTGTCGGGTTTCAGTATTTTTGCCTTCGTTTCAACTTCCTAATGCAGGTTGATCTTTGGCTCGCTCGCGTGAGATTCGTGTGAAATCTTAGCTTTATTCTGATCTTTGGCTTTGTTTGTCTGTTGGAGCCCTATGTCTTGGACACTTGGAGAAGATTCATTCATTTTTATTAATAGTACGTAGAATTGAGTTTGAGTTTGAGTTTATTTCCCACAACTATACAGGGCATGTACAAGGTGTCGTGAGGAAGGCGGGATAAAAGCTGCGATAAAGCAGCATTACTGGCCCCTCTTTCTACGTACCAAGGCAGAAACATGACAGCTAGAGGGCATAATGCAAAGATATAATGGGATGAGTAAGAGAGAGGAAGAGTTTCATACTGAAAGGAATACGCACTGCGACATGGAATAAGCGACAAAAATAAATTTTCTCCTGAAGTACACTGAAACCACACAGCATGTGTTAGCGAATAATATAAAATAATTCCTAATTATTTCTTCGTTAGAACTAGCAGTCGCGCTTCTGTCAGTCCATAATTGTTTAATACGCACGACAGATTGTTCTTTATAATCTGACAACCACAGTTTGTACGCAGTCGTGGGATGTACCATTACTCATGATGACAAGCGGAACGAAATGATATAATAAAGTGAAAGTTGGCAACAGCTTCTAGTGCTGTTCACTTATGACTTTCTGGTGTCAGGGTTAATGGCAACTTATACTCATGCAGGGCGGCAATTCTCGTATGTCTTAAATTTACGAAGTAAGAAGTACGAGCATCTTATGGGGAGTTTACAATTGCTCGTGCTGCATTTTTTGCATCATGACTAGCGTACGAATTGACTTGTTGCTGCCATTACTCCGAGCCTAGTGACATTATCGTAATTGAAATGCGCACACATTATTAGAGAGCATCTGAGGAACAGTTAAATTGCTGAACTTTTCTCAAGATGCGAAGCGCCTTCGACAGTTTAGTCAGTATATTGCCTGTATATAATTCTAGCTAGGCGTGACCTAGTTTCTCTACTGGTGTTTATGAACGACGTAGGTGCGCGTGTTTCACTCAGTTATCTGATGTCTTGGTGTTTTCAAGCAGCACAGGCTCTACAAATTCCAAGACAGGAACAAAATTATTCTCCGTTGTATACTGTGTCTCATCGTTTAAGAATAATTTGCTCTATATTTTACTTATCGTTGATTACGTATTTTTAACATTTCTACAGTTAAAAAATGCGCTTAAGAGAAGGTAGCCTGTCGACTTTGCTATTTCGTCGTGTCTTGTTACTGAATATACCTTTAATACTACTGTATTCACCCTGCTTGTATTCGGTGATTTGTAGCAATCATGTGCACGCTTCAAATGCCCTGATGTAGAAGCTTATGTGTTTCACTAAAACTACGGTGTTTGAGAGGACTTCATAAGGATTCAATATCACAAGTTCCAGGAATCAACTCAACCAATGAATATTCCCTGAGCTTCAGATTTTCCAACACCAACGTTAGATCAAATAGTAGCGCGGACTTGCGCTGTGGCACGCATCTGAGTCCTTTGGTCGAGGATGCAGAAAAGGAGTTGTGAACAAACGCGTATAGAGGGTCAACACTCGTAATAAAACAAAACTTTCACCGTGAAAACCCGCCCAGCCGCGGTGCTCTAGTGGCTGTAGCACCCTGCTGTTGATCCGAAGATCGCGGGACCAAATTCGGGCCACGCCAGCCGCATTTCGATGGAAACGAAATGCTGGTGGCCCGTGTGTTGTGCGATGTCAGTGCACGTAAGAAATACAGGTGGTCGGGACCTCCGAAGCCCTCGACTATGGTATCTCTTATGGTAATATTGACACGTGGGGACAATATCGCTGTTTTGACACTAAAAACCCCAGAAATTATTATTATTATTATTATTACCGAGAAAACCTTTATTAGAAGTGATATAACTCCTCTAAAACGTGCTGGAGAATGCACGTCCAATCTGGGGCCATACCTGTGTTTACTTGTTGCAGACAAGCTTTCCTGTAAAGCGTGCTTTGCCTGTAAGGCAGGTGTGTAATGCAAGAGAGCAATACCAGAGTTGCCTAGGTAGAGTACAATTAGGCGACACCACAGGGCTGGCAAAGATGAAGGAAAAATACTGAGTGAACCCGCTAACGATGCCAACTGTAATGATTCATGATTAATTAATTAATAAAGTCCTACAGGAATGAATGAAACGCTGAAACGTGGCTGGGAGCAAGAAATTTTAAGGCGCTTTTGTGGTGCGCTTGAATATGTCAACTGTAGCCGCTAGGGCAAGGTTCGAACAGAGAGAAACCTCACTTGAGTGCAAGGGAACGCAACATTCGCGCGTATTTGGACCCGTAACTTTATCTCAATGTTTGTTATCATAATAGTTGCGCCACCTTAGGTAAATTTCTTAGAGCTATGCTCTCCGGTTCTATTCAATCGCCTACATGGTAATGTGGATGACTAAGGCAGCAATCTTTGTATAGATATGTTGGTTAGATTAGAGCACCCTGCTCGTGAAGTATCGCTGAAGCTGCTTTCAGAAAGGAGCAACGCCACGTGTACGCTTCTCATAATATGCCCACCTAAGATACAAAAATACGGCGTTTATTTTTCACTATGAACGGGGCAAATGAGCCTTGCGCGTACAACTAGCTGACGAGGTATTACTGAATTAAAGGCGAAATAATGCTCCCTCAAGGCAGAAATGTAGTTATCATTAGTGCTTGCATTTAAGCTTGCAATGAGTATTGACCAAAATACACCCAAAGCCGACTTTTAGTTGCATTTTTTTCGTTGATTACGCGTTTCCCAGGAACGACGAAAAGAAGAGCGCTGATTTTGTTTCTGTCACTTACGTACTCGTATTTGTACCATTTCCTCTCTCCTCCTATCTTCACTTCTGTCTAGTCCCCCTTCCGGAAAGAGTAGGCCCCACAGGGTGGCACTTGCCAGCTTGCTCCTTCCGTGTTCCCTTTGTGTCACTGTTTGTTTTATGTTATCATATCTAATATAATAATATGTAGAGAATGTCGATTACTTTGAATAAAGAAAACTGCACAATTTGAAACGTCTGTGTTGGGAATCCGAATTTTCATTCCCAACGTTTCTGTTACAAACATCAAGCAAGCAAGGAACAATTACACGGCCCAACAGAACTCATGATATACTTCTACGGCTAGCAAGCAGCAATCGACGATGCGCCCTTTAGATGAAAACCCAAAATTGTTTCGTTTGCTGGCGGTGAAGGTTTTACCATTTTAAAACAAGGAAGAACTTTTCCAGGTGGTGGGAAAATAGTGATCACCGTAGATAACCATAGACACCCTCAAATCGCAACATTGTGAAAATGTAAAAAATTGATTTTAGCAACACAAGGAATTTGCAATGGAGAAAAATAAAGTACTGGTGGGTATTCGGGTAAATGATGAAACCTGCGTTCTTGGCGTTGCTCTAGGCACCACAACGCGAAATGATATCTCGCTCTTTCAGGGAACGAGAAGGTCTTCGTGTTTCTACTTGCTTGCAGTTATTCATTCGCCATGCCATTGTTCCAGTGAGTTTTCCTACGCTCAGTCTTACTCCAAGACGAGAGAGTAATGCATTGTGGACTAAATGTGGGTGCGTGTTTCCTCAGCGGTAGAGAGTTTTTCCACTTTAAAGTTTAAAGGATGCAATTGCGCCAGCACAATGTGCTCTAGGCACCGCTTATAAAACTCGCGCATATGTATTGCCTGCTCAGCGATGCGGCCCAACTCACTTCTGTTGCGTAAGTCACATAAGAGTTTTGAGCTTAAAGTTTCAAGACTTTGTTATATATTTAAATGGTTATACGATGCAAGCAGTGTCACTCCCAGTTCATCTTTGCTTATTTTTGTGATTTCCTAGGGAGCGGATTGCGAATAAATGTAGGCCCACATTTCTTTTTGTAACGGTGCTTCATTTCACGTACATTGGGCAGCTTAGATAAGCTCATTGCGTGTAGGCCTCTGACATTTTATTCTCTCAATCTGTTCCTCCTGGACAACAAAAATACCCTGGCAAGGCGATTTTTATAACCCAAGCCCAGATAACGCAAACTTGATGGAGGCGGTGCGGTGGTTATGAGCTTTCTCAGAACGCGTGTAGTTTGTTTAGATTCGCCAAGCTTCCTTGGAAAATAAAGTCAAGTGTGTCAGTCACGTCGAGAAAGGAGTGACGGTGATGTACGTGTTTTATACAAAGAGATACAGAGAGAGAAAGTTGAGAATGAAAGCAGGAAGGTTACTCAGAAGCGGACATCCAGTTTTCTACCATGCTGTGGGGTGGGGAAGTTAGGGAATTTTAAGATTTCTCCAAAGAATATAAAGGCCCGTTCGTTCATATCTTTCGAAAAATTTCGTACTAACATATTGTTGAAGGTAGTAACATGTCGCGGAGTAGCTGTGCTGTCGATGTAGGGTCCGCTTGTATGAAATATTTCTAGGAAATAAAGAAAATCGCTGTTTCGCCAGAAACGCGAAGCAATAAATGCGGTAGCAACGCATGATATAATATACAAAGTAAGAGTGGCATCTTTAGGAGCAACCTGAATTGTAATGAACGTGGGCTTATTAAGTAAGCATGCAGTTGCCTAAAGTATCGTTTGACGGTCGAGTGGCAGAGACAACGACCCAGCAGAGCTTCGAGCAAAGTCTTGTTTTTTCATGAATTGTTCTCCGCGCTTCACACCGCGCGACCGCGTTAAGCGGCGTGCACTTCGTACCATTGAGAAACCTGGCCCACCACAAGGGCGTCAAGCGAGCACGTTCCATTCTGCACTAGTAGATGCATTCGCGTGAGCGCTGTGTGGCGAGGCCACTGCCGTCATTGCGAATGTATGCGAGGCACCTGGAACGAAGCGCGTGATCAAGGCGCTGCTGCGCAGTACGCTGCACGTCTACCACTCGAAGCCCGCACTAGTTGCATGAGCGACAGCCCCCCTCCCCCCCCACACACACACACGCCCTATCGCGTCTTTAGAATGCTCGTTAAAGACGGGCGGGGCACTTTCGCTCCACTTCGACGTAGGCCTCCCGAGCGGTGTGATGTTATCGCATGCGCGCTCCGAGCGGCGGAAATGGGCTGGGGCTCATTCGATCTCTGCTTCAGCTGCGTTCGTCCCCTCGCTCGCGTGCTTTTATCCGTGAGTAGAAGGTACAATGCACCTGACTCTCTTATAAATTTAGACTTTATATGGGACGTGACGGCGACGGCGATGGCAAAAAGCCGTCGAGACTGTCCATATAACTACTATTGCAATAAAACAAAAATTATTACCAGCTATATTACACAGCGTAGCAGATGCATGTCGCTGCGAAGCGGACAGACTACTTAGTGCCCAGTATGACTAGGCGGTCGCAGTTTCTCGCAGCCGCCTATTATTATTATTATTATTATTATTATTATTATTATTATTATTATTATTATTATTATGATTGGGTATGGTAACATAAAACACACAAGGACACAAAGGGAAGAAGGAAAGAGCAAGCTGGCAGCTGCCACCTAGCGGGGCACAATGCCTGCTTACTCTTTCAGGAAGAGGGAATAGATAGAGGTGAAAGATGGGACGAGATAGGAAACGAGGCAGAAAAAGAAAGAAAAATGGAAAAGAAGACGAATAAATGCAGAAAAAATAAAGTAAACACAGACACATGACAATAAGCGGGAGGGCTATCCAGTAACGTTCAACAAAGTTAACAGGGCTCGATGGGCCTTATCACGTGGTCCAGCACTTCCACTGGGAAAGAGGCAATCGGTAATTGAGGCACCCCGCAGTCCAATCACTCCGTATGCCTTGACTAACAATGCACGCTGGGTGGCGAATTCGGGGCACTGCAATATTATATGTTCGAGTGTCTCACTGCAGTCACAAGACGCACACGACGGGCTATCCGCACGTCACAGTAGCCAAACCTTAACTTGTGCAGGAAGGCTCTAGCATGACGAGGCTAGCATTCAACCTTATCAAGCAGTGCTCATAATGAGGCCGTGCAGTGTTGGACAGAATTCGACTGTAAAGCACGGTCGGTGTTTTGTTCGTGTAAGATTTATCATATCAGAAACAAAAGAGCCAATACATCGACGTCTCTTGCATCGATATGACGCTAAACCCTTTAAAGGCTCGTGCTACATCACTGAACTATAAGAAAAAAAGTCGAGCCGTTTCCATGTCATATTAGTGTGCCGAGGGCAAGGATCGGTCAGCTATTCCCTTTTGCGTGACACCAAGCAGCTCGACAACGCCGCAGGGTCGACCACGAACGGCTTCGCTGTCTGTACGTACTGGGCTTGTTTGTAATGGGTGTGGTGAGACACCACCCTTGAGGACTGTTAAATTTAGATGGAGTGGGGTGAGGGGAACGTCCCTCACATTTAACCAGGTTTTATGCTAGTTTTTGCTATTACTCTAAACTTGTTTACAACTTTGTTCAAGTACTACGCGTACCTTGTTTTATTGGTACTATTCCCATTTTTGTCAAGGTTCTATTGGTCGCGAAATTAAAAGTGCAGTGAAATCTAGTTTTTTTTAAAAATTGGGACGTCTGGAAAGATGTTCCAACTACATCCCTATATGGTCGTCACTCCGATTGAGACATATGTCGTAGAGTGGTACTAACATTTCTATGTCCTTCTCATAGAGGACAGCGTCTTGACAGCTACGGTTTTTAAAGTCCTTTCGGTCGCAAAATCAGAGCCACAATGAAAATTTTATGACATTCCCCATGAATGTATCTCTCATTTGTTGCGCAATGTCTATAGTACGCCCTTCGATCAGCAAAGGTCGAATTTATTCATTCTGAGTGCGCCGTTAGTACGTACACAGGACTCAAATAGTAGAGCCCTCGCTAAGTGCGAATTTCGTGGTGTCGTTCGGCGTCTCCATGCTTTGTAGTGCATTGCGGCGAAAATTCATCCTAGAACGGCTGACACACGTGGTGCAACTTCCGTGAGTGACAGCAAAGTATGGCGGTGGAGCAAGAATATTGAAGCAGGATGTATAAACAGTGATCTCCAGTCAACCCACAGCGTACGCTATTGTTGGGAGCACTGGCGGCAGAATTCTATGAGGAGGTCATAGGCAATTTAGTACCACGCTAAGACTAGAAGCGGCGACCTTGTAAGGAGGTCGCTGGAAAGGTTTGTAAATGTTCCAAATAAAACACCTTTGAATTTTACTGTGGTTTTGGTTTCAGTGACCAATTTAACCTTGAAAGAAAAGTAGCCCTCGATATGGCTTCTACCGAAACGGCGTTGTATTGATAGAATAAAAAAATCGCAGTACGATATTACTACTGCTTCAATGCTGTAGTTTTGGCCTTGCAATACTATATTCATAGCTTGGCAATGAATGTTAACTAGGAGTTTCTTCAGTGTTGGGGTAACATATGAATTTGTTTATACAAAATCATATTGCTATCTGAGCATTAACGAGCCTTATAGATCTCGAAAAAGACAACTTTTTTATCCTTGTTAGGTTGAAAATAGGTTTTCAGTTTAGGTTGCTCCAGAGAGTGGAAAATGAAATTGTACCGACATGGCAATAATACTGTGCCCCGAAAAAATCTGGACGTTCCCCACTTAACCGAAGACGTGAGGCGTTATTGGTGTACTTAGAAAAAATTAAATCATTTAGAGGAATAACCACTATACGTTAGGTAAGCGGTCATGTTTGACGTTAATTCATATTCAGCAGGTCATAATCTTGCTCTTTCGCATACTGTGGTAACTTATCGTCTAGGGTGAGCTTTCGAGGTTTGAGCTCTCGAGGTCGAATCTCAGCCGCGGCGGCCGGAATTCGATGGGAGCGAAATGTCAAAAAAAAAAAAAACATGCACAAAGACGTAGATGAACGATAAAGGACTCCATGTTGTGGAAATTACTCCGTAGTCCACCGTTATTGGGTGTGCCTCCTAAGTACAGCTGGTTTTGGAAAGTAAAATCACATCAATTATTATGATGTTGTTCTGTCATATTAAAGATGGCTTGCATTACAGACACTGGCCTGCTTGTACCTCTGTTATTTTAGACTGTGGCCGTAAGACTTTGGTAAACTTTATTCGAGGTACACAGCAGATGACATTGCCTGCGCAAGAGCCAATTACTTGTTAGTATTTGCTCCTCTACTAAGACACGAGTGCGTTCACAAAGTAACCAAGTAACAAGCGATTATCAACGAATAAATACTCGACTTTCATCATTTTAAAAGTGTATACTAATGAATGATTGCCATGCGTGCCTCTTGAAGCGGTATGTTTAAAGTCGCACTTGTCGTTGTTCCACATTTGAAACCACAGCCAATTCGCAAAATTTAAAACTGAGGTAGCGCGTTGAATTCGCAAGTGAAGAACAATGTATAGATGAAAACCTCCGCTGAAAATGGAGCTTGAGAAACGAAAAACCTTAGCTTTTATTCGGTTTTGCGCCAGAATAAAAAGGAATGTGGTACGCCGGTTGACTGCTGTGCAGTTGGAAATAGCGAACGTGCTTTTTTCCAGGTTTCCATCTAGGGCAAAGTTTTACTTTGCACTCATAGTTACCTTGTCTCTGGCTTATTTCCGTCGCTCCTCGTGCACACAGCGCTTTAACACTGAGCTCGAATCCGAGTGTGTCCGCCGCTACGACAATGGCTATTTCCTGACCACAGTGCAGCCGCTACAACGCCAGCGCTTATACATTTTCATTCGAGAGACTTCATGGCGCTCCGTATCATGTAGTCATATAGCTACACGAGGGAACCGCAGATTGGAAGAAAAGTAGGGTAAATGCAAGTGAGCGAAGCCAACCACTTTTCTATACCGAGCTCTTCGTAAGTGGCGCAAATGAAGCAAATGAAGTAACATAAATAAGGCGGATACAGTGCACATATAATGACGAAACTTGGGTTCTTACAGCGAGAAAAGAAGCGAGTGCTTGATCCACTCCTCTTCGGCTTAGCCGTAATGAGACACTTTCATGTAATATAGCCAAAAAATTCAGCGTTCACTACTCAGGCTGCACGCCGACATAGGACAGACTTAGGCTTGAAGTCGGCCAATTTCGGCACCAATATCGGGCCTAAGTCGCCAAATCACGCTGCTGCTACTTTAACCCACACCTCCCTTATGATGGCCAGTCAAAATGGGCCTACTGTGGTAAATCCATCATGGCCCGAAGTTGGCCAGCCAGCACGGGTCGGATTTGGCCAGCCACCGCCACCACGGATCGAGTTTGGTTTGGGGGCATTGGCCGATGTTACCGAAATTCGGGCTTTTTTGGCGTGGTATCGGTCCCGCGAACATCGGGAAACCACTGGCGCGACCGTTAGCACCGTGTTTTTGGGCGCAACCGTCTTTCCGGCAGTTGACCTCATGTGTTTTACGCTGTTTGGCTTACAAAATTATTTTTTTTTGCAATTTTCCATTTTCGAAGGGTTTAGGAGCCGCTCCCTCGCACTCTCAGGTGGATTAAGAATAGATTGTGTAGATCTGCCTCTGACGCATACGTGAAACCTCTGTTAACACAATAATATATAGGTCATGAGAACCACAAGTGCTTCTTTATGGGCATCTAATGAAGGCCCACCAATTTTTTCCTGTTTTATTTCATCAACAATAGCATAGAAGCATGAAAACTACTTAGAACAAACTCATTGACTCATTTGCACAGGGCGTTTGTCTTACCTTCAACGAGAATGCTTGGTCAGCGGCGTAATTATTACAAATGCGTGCTGTCAATTGCAGACACCAAGAGATATGTTTTCTTTTCTCTTTCAATTTTGTTGCCGTCAGAAAATGAATTTCTTGCACAAGAGAGGGCGTGCCGAAGAAACACAAATATAGGTGAAGAAGTGCGCGAAGCTAGATTGATGAACACTCCTAATATAAATTTTTATGCTCTGCATGTATACTAATGACCAACTGCTGTGAGCGCTCCCTGAGCAATAGCAATAGGCTGGATAATTTATTTGCAAACTTGAACCATATAAATAATGTAGACGTAAAATCGAGTGGCACATTAAAAAAATTATCGTCGCGTTAATGGAGACGTTGCAGTTTTGGCAAAGTGAAAACTAAGTTGAATAGAAAAAAGAGGAAGTTTGCACTAGGTGGAACACCAACCTTCTATACTTTGCGTATTTCATGGGCGTTGCTTTATTGATTAGGATTAATTCGTAAGGATGAATATGGGAAATACTATCCCTCCTATTCCTGCACTTTCATTTTCTGTATTCTTTACAAGTAATAAGGTTCACTTGAACGCAAGAAAAATTTATCACAGGCGTTCCTTGGCTCAACTGCCTAATGTCTTCGCATGGCTGTGTCAGAAGTCGTAGTCATTAGTAATATTTGCATATTATCGCATATTAAAGCATATTATTGCAGTAATACGCAGATTAGCAACGCCATAGCTGCATTTCTCTAGATTATCACGTCGAAAAGTGTTAGCAGAGAGAATGTGAAAGAAAGATAACACGAAACATGTTTTACTGGCATTTTTACAGTCTTAGCGGTCCAGCTCCACAATATGCGAATGCCATTTGTGTATATCTCGGGCTTACATTTTTTTTTCTACGCCCAGCTTTGATAAACTGCAATGTGTATTCATGACACTGAATGAACCACGCTTCTCTCTTGCCGTTCACGCTGTCTTACATTCTTCCACTTTCATCCGAGGGCTGGGAACAATCCGGCAACCTTACGGTCATTGGAACTTTTTGAGTGGAGATGTGTACTTAAACTCAGCGGAGTTGAAACAATCTTTCAGCGAAGCTCAGTTAATTTGTCATGTGAGATGGCTCGCTGCGTCGCAAGGGCCATGTAGCGCGGGGTACGAAGCAAAGCGCCATAGGCGGCTGTTCCTGATGAAAGGCGTTCATGAATCAAAGGAAGCGGCGGAGAGTTCGCCACCGCCTTTTCGCATTCGGTCACTCGGCCCTATGGATGTGGAAGCGGGAGAGAGGCCCAACAATTTACATTCATTAGCAATTCTAATTGACCTAAGCCAGAGCGCTTCCTGAGGTCCCTCCCCCATATCCTCCTCTTTCTCACCCCCATGTTAGCACCTGGGTTTTCATTTTATGCTCGGCTCCTTAAGCGAGAGAAGCTAGTTTGCATCGTCAGTTTGGACATTTTGTTCTGTAACGCGGCACATCGACGCCAAGAAAGGGCGTGGCAAGTGGTCACGGGGATCTACTGCGCCAGCAGTTTCATATATCTGCTGTTTAGCTCTAGTGAAGCTAACACATAGATACGTTTTTCGCTTTACCTTTTTTTCTCGTTGTCCACGTCTTCGGGCGCTGCATTTGCGAGCCGACAGTAAAATATTTGACTGATTAATTTAATATGTCCGAAACTGTATATATAACTTTAAGCAGTTTCGCTACGTTTGAAATTTATGGTTGCGTAATATTAAGTTGCAAAGATATGTTCGCAATACCTCGCATACTCTGTAATAGCGACTCGTTGAGAGATGCCGCTGAGCTAGTTGTTTCGCAATTAAACGTTCAAGTCAAACATTCTTGGACGTGCATGTCATTTTTTTATTGCGCTAACACCTCGCGAAATTATGTTTATTGTACCCTTATTTACCTCCGAAGGGGGGGGGGGGCGGCGGCCCCGGAACTAAAAACATCCGTAAAGATAAGAAATATATAGAAACATCGAGTTTAGAGTTTCAAAGCTGTACGAGGTAGATGTGGTATCAGAGCACTAGTACAGAAAAGTGTCTTTTAATTATTAGGGTAATACATGAAATATCATTAAATGGGATAGCTGGGCACCGCATTTGGTATGTGGGTGTGAGCCAGTCCACCTAAAGTTAACCAAAGGTCCACATCACTCAGCGAAAAGTGGAGAAAACGCTAGGGGCGAGCGGCGATCAATACGCTTTTGGCAACATTATGGCCGCTTTGACACTTTTTTGGACACCATGTTGGTTTTCGTCTGCCAGCCTCAGAGCTGACCAGACCACGTTGTTTTTCAACAGTATTCGCCTAAAGAGCAGGGTAATATAAAAGCAAAGTTTTATCCTTTATTAAATATCTGCAGGAGGCGGAGGAGGACGACACGAAACGAGGAAAAGGCGGTTAACCAGTGCTTAGACCAGCTGGCTACCCCGCGTAGGGGAAAATAGTTAAAGGGGCAGAAAGATAATAGAAAGGAGACACGGAAAAATGATGCCACGTTGCTTAGTCTGTCGCTTAGACCACTCGTCTCTAAACACCGCAACAACGCGTTTAACGCTTTCTGTGCTGACAGTGGTCCCGGCTGTCCCAAGACTCATTTCTCCAAAAAAAGCGCGGCTGTCAAGTTCGTGTAGACCAACTGTAAGTTCATTCCTGGGCGCATTGAAACGGTAACGCTCATATAGAAGATGGGCCATTGTTTCGTCGCGGGCACAGTTCTCACATATAGAACCGTTTGCCGATCCACTCCTAAACGAGTATAGTCATTCGTGAAGGCTACGCCAAACCACAGGCGGCAGAGACGAGCCTCCTCAGCTCGAGAGATTCTTGGCGGAAGGCGTAACCGAAGTTCGGTATCCAAGCAACGGATACGAGCACTGGTTAGTACAGTCGAACTCCACTCGAAAGCTCGTGATACGTCGGTCGTGGAGAATGGTATTGCTTTGCAGTGGATCCTATTATGGGCAGAGTGGGCGGTGTTATCGACAAAGTCGTTGCCGTTCATTCCAGAATAGATACAAGTGCCTGCAAAGTACACGGTTGGCAGGAAAGAGCACAGCCGTCGTAGTTTTGTTTACTGTCGTCCATGTTCCTCTGCGTGGTCTTTGACGCTTATGCAAGACAACTAAACCAGTGTTTTGCTATTACTTTATCGAATCCGTGCTCAAAAAGAGGCGAGCGCTGCTACTTTCTGGTGGCGAAGGCGGCGCCTACGTCCTTCTGTAGACACAGCCAAGCTCGCAAAATGAACGATTCGATCTCCTAGTGCAAGCCGGCTTGCCCTAGAGCACCGCGACCAGTTTGATCACTGGCGATGTGACAACAGATACCGTTGAGCAGTGCTTCAATGCGTACATAACGCATTCCCTAAAGAACGCGCGAGCAACTAATCTTGAGACGAAGTCTCCATCTCAGCGATAAAGGACACATAGCGAAAGTGTGCTGGACAGTATAATCCTTGTCGTGGTAAGCGTCCTGAAAACCATACTAGTGATTTCTTTTAGAAAGATCAGTACAATTACGTGGAGTGCTTGAATTAAACGGGATGGGGAAGCATCTTGGTGGACAAGCTGTATGTTATGCGATGTTTGTAACCCGAAGCAGCAGCAGCAGTCTTAAGGATTGCTTCGTTTCCTTAAGCGGAAGAAGCGCCGGCGGAAAATTGCGATTCAGTGACGGCGGTTGGCGGCATCCCACGATCCATAAACGTCTCCTTCAGACGAGGAAGGCTGCCAAGCGCACCGCTATTGTCATTCGCGCACAATAGCTGGTCGCTCTGCAACCCTTCGCCCCATCCTCTTAAGAATAGGGTCTAGGACAGCGGGCTAGTGGACACCGAAGCGTAGGAGACTACTGAAGAAAAGCGAAAGCAGCAGCAAAGGAAGGCCGATAGAGTTAATCGAACTCATTCATGGAGAGCTGTGTTCTCCAGATTTTTCTTCTTTCTTGCATGTCCGTTAGCGTTCTTTGTTAAATTTAGTACAACGAAGGAGCCAGGATGAGGAAAACATGGAATGCTCTTGACTGGGTAGGAGATGCAATTATGTGCAAGTGATGTTTTTTCTTGGTAGAATGTGGGGTTGAAGTTTGGTTGACCGTCGTAAAATGAAGTTTACACGGTAGTTTCTTGTGGTATGGTTTCTTGTCGAAGTTGGTTGGATGTCATTTTTGGACCTGCGGATCTTCGTCACGTTTTTCTTTTGAGAATTTTGGCATCGGTATAACTTGAAACATTATTTGCCTTATACCAGGCGCTTTACTGCAGGTGCGCAGCTTCCAGTCTGGGATGAGGCCCGGTGTCATAAGTCACCTGTCGTATTATTAAATTAAAACTTCCATCACCTGACAGTGTGCTATCAGGCTATAGCATTCGCTTCGTCGCGTTTATGCCGAGTTTAGTTTAGTGATTGTGCTTTGAGCATTGTGGCTGTATTTGCTCCATCTATTTGCGAACTTTTCAGCGTAGACATAAAATTACGCTTGCCAGAGTGATTCGCTGAGAAGTATTAAAGACAAATGTGAATATTTAAGAAACGGAGAACGGGGCCAGATGGGGTGATTGGATCTTCGTGAAAAGCGAACGACCGTGAATTACAGTGACTGAATCAACCGTCTCTTCCACAGTTTGATTAGCACCTATATAGTTATGTTTGTTTTGAAAATCACGGTTACCGTAACGTCGCGTCACCTGGTGGTGCTTGATACTGGCTACCGAGTTTGTCCAAAGTGCAATGCGTCGCCTAGTTTGTTCATGCGCGGTATATCGCGGGTTTAAAATTACAGTCCCCGTAAAAAAAAAAGAAAAAAGAAGGTGTCCTCACACTAGTCTTATCTTATTGCTCAATAAAGAGGTATACGCTGACAGCTGGCACTCCCTTCGCGGCAGTCAATAGTCCACCCTTGACTGCGGCGCATGCGCATGGCGTCTCACAGGCATCCGGCGCATCTCTTGCGCCTCACCAGAACCTGGCGCATGCGCACACGATGGCTGTCGGCCGCTTGTTGCAAACAGTATTATGTGTTTCGTGTACGACCACATCACAACGAAATCTGCTAAAAATGTTTCGTGGCGTTTACCACGTTACTGTCCCAAGATTTGGTAGTCTTACCAGAAAGCTTTTCCTTGCACTGAATAACGCAGGTACCCTAAAATGTTTTTGTCGGCCTCTTTACCATTTTTAACAGTTTTTCACATACAATTCATTTCGTACACATTAAGGCCGGAAAACCTTTTAAAGAGGCCTGAGTAGTTTATGAACGCCAAAAAAAGTTTAAATGACCAGTATTTGATACAAAGATGTATCGTAACAATTATTCAGAAGATAAATATTGGGGGCATGCCTGAGAAAGTAATAACGGGTGACATGAGATATTTATGGATACCTTAGACTAGACGATAAGGCTGCAGCAAAAATAATGAAAGTATTACAGAATGAGTGCGTTGTATACAGTAGAAATACACGAACGCTTGGAAAAAAGGCTAATTAGCAGTTAAGAGACATGACGGAATGGATTTTTTATTCTAACGTTTGAAGACATTTTTTTTTTGCAGTGTTTACGTTAGGCAGTAACATTCCGTGACCTAGCATGAAGTGACTGACGAAGAGATGCTGTCATTCACAAGGGTCCTTAGGACGGCTAGTTAGTTCCCAAACATTGCGGGACAACAAATAGAACTGCAGAACCGTGAAACAACACGGGAAACAGTGCTCACTATCAACTGGTTTAGCCGGCTGGCCGGCCGAGTCGCTGATGGCTTTCGTGTTCCTTTTGATTATACTGTTTCCTGTCTATGCTGTTGTCTTCATTTACAATAAAAATTCAAGATATTCAATTTTTTGGTGCAATAGATGTCATGGGAAGCGGACAGCAAGGAAATTGGGTATGTGCCGAAATGTTCGCCTTGTACCAAGTGTTACGAGGAGCATCAACGTCTTTTTGTAGATTACATTGTTGTGTGCGTAACGTGGTGTTTCCATGCACGTCGATAGGACAGTTGCTAGTAAAGCTTAGCTCACGGTGCGGCGTAACGTCGGAACTCACATCAGTGTACATACGCCTGTTTCGTCGACGTGGAATGGACGCAGTTGAGCGCTTTTTTCCATGTCATAAACGCTGTTTGTTAAAATATGCCTTCGGTGCCTGGGCAAAGATGGACAAAATTATGCTGGATAATGTAGTACATATGCGATGTTTCTTACATCGGTGTAATAGAGCTGAAAACATACTACAACAGCAACTGATATTAGACAAAAACCAGCACCAAAACTGCTAATGCAACAGCTTCATTTACGTTATGTAGCCCGCTAGCGCTCGTGGACTAGTAGTAATGTGCTTGCTTAGAATCTTTGGGACCAGGGTTCGATTCCTACTGGAATTTTTCGGTGTCCGCCTGCTTTATGTGTCTGTATTTCAATGGCGATTTACTGCAAAGTAAATGTCATCCTCTTGTTTAAACCACACGTGTTGCCTTGTGACCGAATTTTTAATATATATTTTGGCTGGTCCTTGATTATCATATGCGGTCACGTTAACAATCACCTATGGCCACACCCGCACACCCCTGGAGGACTACTGCTGGTTCGAGCCACTTGTGATCGCATCATAATAAATTCTGATGTCCACGAATATATCAAGTTATTGTTTTAAAGGTTTATTATTTGCGTTTGACATACATTCGTACCCTACCAAACGAATGTTGGTACTATACACCAAGCGAAGGAGGCGACCAGGAGAGCACCGAGATGTAGGCAGATAGATAGATAGATAGATAGATAGATAGATAGATAGATAGATAGATAGATAGATAGATAGATAGATAGATAGACACGCGAAAGTTAATGAAGATCGCCAAGTAATTCTTCGCACTAAAAAAAAAGATTTTGATAGACATCGCCGTGTGCCGCCTTGTTTCACTGTCCTGTAGTTAGCGGAACTTTGAAACCTCCAACATATAACCAAGACATAAGTATAACAATTCAACATAGCATTTAGTGCGCCAGGTGTTAGTTCTGCAGATATAGTGGACTAGGGAACCTTGAATGTCACCGTATATCTATAGTTGTTGCTGGCAAGCTCGTAAAGCCAGAACAGAGCTCAAGATTACAACCGAGTGCAAGCGGATGTATTGTTGGTTGCAATGTTAAAATTTCAACTCAGTACCTCTAGTGCGTAACCGCGTGGCCAATAAGAGAGCCAGTACTTGTGTTATGTAGAAACCAGATGTCACGAAGCAGTAAACACTCTGAAGGATTACCTATCACGAACTAAATTGAATCTAGCCGCCTACTGATTCTTCAAATCATTCCTACCTTTCCAAAGTGGTCATCGCCCGGCATTGTGACGTACGGAAAAACAAAAAGAGAAATGTAACGCAGAAACATTTCAGGCGGTATTTCGTTTATGGAAGAACATATTTTAGAAGTGAAAAGCAAGAAAACTTTATAATTTTTCTTCTTGTTGCTGCGAACACTGCGAATGAGCGACTGTTGTTGCTTGGGCGTTTTCGCATACTCCTATTCTCGAGTTCTATTTTCGATATTCCCTTGGCCTATACGAAACAGTCCCGACGGGGGAAAAAAAGCTTGATGTGCGAGGTATGCCCTCGAGCAAGTCAGCTTGTCGAAGTCGATATATATGCGCAACTTCCTGCGTGGGTACTGCTAAAAATAGTCCAATGCCCTCAAAAAAGCGAAGAAAGTTATTGAATTGAGCTTTATTTTATAAAGCGAACTGCACTTTATACAGGCATTCATCTCGAAGTACACTTATATGAAGAACTGCGCGTTTTCGCTTGATGTTCGTTTGACCCCTAATGGCCAATATATCGACGTTAATGTACCCAATTTCATGGAGTTCTATAATGTTGGGGAAACTTCAAATAAAACGTGCGCTGCATAATCCTCTAGAAGTAATTTCATAAGGAGTAAAGTAGAGCGTGATAGTCGAGGACGTTCGAGAATGAGGAAGCAGGAAGCAAAAATAAAACGTGAGTTTAGACGAAAAACAAGTTGAAAGCAAGAATATGATGCTAAAAAAAAAAACCCATAAAAGCTTTCTGATAAAACGAAGGAAGCAGAAATTTCGACAGATAAGGATTAGACTACAACTCTTAAAGCGCTTAAAGGCTTCAACAAAGAACCGTTCTTTTTAATAAAAAGAAGGCAGCGCGAGAAGTAAATAGTAAAAGACGCTTACAGTATTTTTTAGACCGGGAAAGAAAACGCCAGCAGAGCAGTAGAGGTTTGTCGTGTTGCTGAGAACTTCTCTTAATGAGAAATAAAACTACGACACGAATCAGGGTTTTTTCTTATCGAAGCTATACTGAAATTTCTATGTAGTCAATATGTGAAGGAGCTGCAGATGATGAAAGGGATGAGCCACAGACTTGGAGTTTAAAAAATTCGAGCCAGTTCCAGGCCGTGGTAACTGCTGTGAGGGCGAAACTGTTCTATTATAGTTAACCGTGACGTAACTATCAAGGGTTTCTAGTTATTGATGTCATGGCGTATCAGTTACATTAGTCATACCCTCACCCTCACACTTTGCCAAAACGTGTCTTTATGAACTGGCAATATTTCTATACTTCACCCTTCATCATTATGTACGGACCGCAGCTGATCTTTCACCATGTGCTCATGCATTCTTCTTTCTTTCTTTTTTTCTTTCTTGGAATCAAACACGCTACTTCGAACTAAACTTCATCTGCACCTTATTGTCCATCAGCGTTCGCATAATCACTATCATAAGCACTGAACGCTAAGTCACCTTTAGCCCGCTTAATCCGCCTTTGATTCACTTCAAGTCCCACTTGGTTCAGTTCACATTTCATTGTGCATGAGCCGCTGCTCCATGCCCTGCACTGCACCTCGGATAAGCCTACCGTGCTGTGTGCCAACTTCGGGATGATCCGATCAACGGCATGCCCTCAATTTGGAATAGCTCCGGTGTGCAAATCCTCCAACCCTGCCGAATAGGAAATTTAAGCAGAGTATTGTCAATGATGCGTCCTTAGAAGCGATGAAGCGGGCTCACTTTTCAGAAATTAGTGAAAAATTTCTATTATCATGCCCAGATGTGGGAAGCTTCATTCCAAGAACAAATATGGGCTTTCCCGTCGCTACGGCAGCCGTCAGCACTCAGTTTTGGTCTTCCAGGCCAAAACTTAGGGATGAAACACGTCACGTTCTTAAAATGAACCAGACCTTTCTTTTGGCAGTCTTTTTCTACGCCTCACCATGACCTTTCAGTCTTGACATTGAAAGTATTTTATAGGACGTATAATCAAATACGCCGCCTCATTTTCTTTTGTAATACAAAGAGACACGGAGGGAATAACCATCTTCATTTTCAGAACGTAGCTTAGTAGAGGTCCCTTTAGTGCATTGTGCCTTGAGTTCGTCTCTGTCCCTCGGCCCTTGCGACAAGGTTTAGCTGATCTTCCTGTTACTCACTGACCAAGGCTCCCTCAATTCTCATTGGTATGTTAGGTGTTGTCAGTTATAGAAGGATAATCTCCAGTCTTCTTGTGATACGTCAAAGGCACTAGGGTTTTCCAACACAATAGACGGTGTGTGAAGGTTTGTGTACGGCATAAGAGAATAAAACGCGAGGACGGACTGGTTCGTTATAGTTCGAGAACGACAGTGGCCGCTGCACTGATCTGTCACATGGGAAGGAACACGAATATAGTGGGATCTTATTCATATCTAGGTGGCTGAAGGTGTTAAAGTGCAGTAATCTGCGCTACAGTCTGAAGTGCAGTAACGCGTTGAAGTGCAGGGGATCGCAGTAATCTCTCGTACTTTCTTTATAGTGGCGATTGTGCAAAGCTGTGGTCCACGGGAGAGCTTGTATGATGACGTCGTAAGAGGTCAGAGTTTGTATGGGCTCGCGTTTGTATTCATGGGGGTCTTGGGCGAAGTCTCAAGCAACAAGGTTTGCGATCTCGCTGTTAAGAAGGCAGTGGTGATGTTGTGGCCAGATGACCATGGACGGTCTCCTTGGTGACTTTTCGTTATTTATTTGTGTGCGCTAATATGGCTGCCGCTGATGACGAGACGCAGCCTGCCTGATCAGAGTTGGGAATGGGGATTTCAGTGCAGGTTTTTTTTTATTTTTATTGGAATTACCCTCAGGGCCAGAGGCATTATAGAGGGGAGTGGTACATTTAAAAAGATACAGTACAAACGTTCTTCTGTAAGTACAATGTTAGCTGAAAAAATAAGTAACAGTACTAGTCGTAACTAAACAAACAAGAATCAGAGTTTACGAAAAAAGCATAATTACGTAAATAAACAAGTAACAGTAGAAGTCTTTAGCAAACAAACAAGAACCACGCAGTTAGCCAAAAACGTAATTACATAATTGGTTGGTTGCACAACAGTACACTTGAGTTTAAAACGTTATAAAAATGAGAATGATGAACGATGGACGTGATTGAACCTGGAAGGTTGTTCCAGTCCTGTGAGGTTCGGGGAATAAATGACTGACCACATGTGTGGGTTGAGCATCGCATGATTCCCACCTTTTGGGGATGATCAGAACGAGTGGAGATGTTGTTGTACAGGGTGTTGCAGATGTTGTGCAGAATAAGGTTGTTGTGCAGGGTGGGACTGTAGTATATTTTGTGAAAAAGACTTATGCGGGAGAATTTGCGACGACAAGCGAGTGACGGAAGCTCTAAAGAGTCTTTCATTGCAGTGATACTTGCGGTACGACTGTAATTTCCAAGGATAAAGCGGACAGAATTATTTTGGACTAGCTCAAGAGCCGAGATTAGTGCAATAGTGGACGGGTCCCAAATGGATGCGGCATATTCTAGTTTACTTCGTATTAGAGTTTTGTAAAGGAGGAGTTTCAATGGGACAGGGGCAGAAGAAAAGTTGCGTCGGAGATAACCTAACGAACGGTTAGCATTACTAATTATTTTGTTAATGTGAACAGACCAGGTAAGGGAGCTAGTTATGTGTACACCTAAGTAGCGATAAGACGTTACGGGTTCAAGAGCGAAGTTGTCAAGCAAATAAGTGGTGGAGCAAGAAGATGTACGAGATACGCGTAAGACTTTACATTTAGTAATGTTCAGTTCCATTATCCAGGCTTTACACCACTCAGATATAGAGTTGAGGTCATTCTGAAGAATCGTTACGTCATTTGGATCCGTAATTTCTCGATATAATACGCAATCGTCGGCAAATAAATGAAGGTTTGGGAGAGAGTGTGTGCTCCGTGCACTTGCTCGGCTGGCAGGAGATTGTTTAAGAAACACGAATGTTTATTTTTACGGTTACGCTGTTATGGCTGTTCGTTCGTGTCAACACGCCGTGTACGTGGAGGCTGTGGAAGGTTGATGATCGCATGATTGCGTATAAAATGAGCTCGGGGCCTTCGTTCGTTGTTTGCAGCGCCTTAGGTAACTGCTGCAGGGTGAGAAATATACGACGTTGTTCCAGATCGCGCGGTGCCTTACAGTAGGATGGGCATAAATCAAGGCAGAAAGCTACTGGTGTGAAAGGTGAACTTACTAGTTTCTGAGACTGTCAATCATGTTTGCTGATAGGATTCTCGAGATTGGGTTGAATTAAAAAGATCTCACAAAAACGCAGTTTCCTGCTTGTGATATAGTCGAGGCTGCTACATGTACATGTGTTAGAATTCTGAGTACAAATTATAATAAGGAATCAGCCTGCATCGATTAGAATTTTGATTGAAATGAAAAACATTAAGTCTACTTTAAGATCCCATGAAATTTAGCTTAGGTGGTTTCCGTTTATAGATTTGGCTCTTCTTAAGAAAAAATTAAGTCCTCCCATATTCTCCATTCGTCGCCGGATTAAGCGCTTCGTTGAAGTGGTAATTGCATATCCACCCCCTGCTTTTACACTTGATGAGTAGTTCCGTCGATTTCATCAGATTTCGTCACTTTCAGGCTACGTGTGTGTTCAAGGTATTCAAGACACGCTTAAGGCTTGGACAGGCATACGCACTTCTAAATATTGTAGTCATGATGGGAAGTCAAGTGGCAGCGGATGCCTTAGAGTATGTCAGTGCAATTAATGACAAAATGTGTACGAAGCTTCGTTTCACCTTTGCTGAATAAGTTTTAATTTTACTGCCAACTCAAAAATACGACGAAGGGAATTTATCGGACACTCCTTTCATTTGTTTGATATCCCCGAAAAAAAAGAAAGAATCTTCGGCAGTGGAAGTGACTATTAATTCCATATTTTTTTTTCACCCGAGATTAAAAGAGGACGTTTTAGAAGGCCTCCAATTCCTCTTACCAAACGTCGTACATAGCAAAGCTATACACATCGCCGGGAAGGCGTTTTTGGCTGGATTTGAGGGTTTTGTGTGTGCATATGAATTCACATGAAAAGTCGTGAGGTGTACATTTTGGGTTATGGCCAGGTTAGTAGAATTAGTTTAATTATGGGCCTTCACGCACTAAACCAAAGATATAATTATGAAGCCCGCCGTAGTGAAGGACTCCGGATTAATATTTAACGTCTTTGTAATGACAGTTCTGCGTGCTGCGCTGTGCCTGCGGCCTACATCTGTGCTTCAAAAGCGGCAGAAACGCACGATGTAACGCACGGTGTGCATGCAGTACGGTGGCATGGACGGTGTGTGCCCCGCCGAGGTGAAGGATAGGGGCAACTGTTGTTGCTCCGGGGATGTTTTCACGCTGCCACAATTTTATAACCTCTTTTCCCAGTTGTACGGTATCAGAATTAATGAATATTCCTTATTGAGCTGGACAGTTGACTGTGTCGCTTCCTTGGAACAAACGGCGCGAATCCCTGTACAGACTAAGCCTCAATTCCTGATCACCCTGCGTGGAGAAAGGCGATTCCCTTCACGGAATACGAGAAACCTCGGCCTGCGAGTCGGGCCGGTTCCTTCTTCCTTGGCATAAATGCACGGCGCAGTGAGAAAAAGTGCCAAGGAGTATGGGCAGAACCGATTCCTCCGCCCTGTCCGGCCTTCTGTCAAGCACGGGCTCCTGCCAAACATCGGTGAATCGATCTCCTGGGAGAGCTGCTTCTTCGGTTACAAGTCACTGCTCCTCGACCACACAGTCCACAGTCCAGATATAGATATGGTGCCGCGAGCTCCTCGCTCCCTTAGCGAGCTTTTCATCCTCGGCCGAGCTCCTGACGTGTGTTTGTTCACGATGCGCAACATCGTCAGGCCTACAAGGGTGCTCTCTTCTCGCGTCTCCTCACTCGGGTGTCCTTTGGTTCTCGACCATGCCTTTCTTTGCTCTGGCGCGTTTTTCCGAGGCGTAAACGTGCGCCTTCTTCTTTCGTGCCTCTCTTTGTCCATCAGTGGTGTTTCCTTATGTTTCTATACAGAGGTGAACGAATCGATCCTGGGGTCAACAACTGATGCTCATGTGTTCTCTATTCTGCGCAGAGCTTCCTTCAATCGTGGATCGCTGGAACAAGGAAAGAACATAGGAATAGGCTAGCGTACTGATCATGAACATAAATGTCTTAGTGTAAACGAGATAGACGAATTGACGAAGACATAGGACGCCACCAGTAACGCTGTCGCGGTAAAGCTATGAAAAAAAAAAAAATAGAAATTCTTTGTAAGAAACCGCAGTCGCCAAAGCTCCTAAGGGCATAGTCGACTGAAGCAGCAGCAGTAAAACAGTCCGTGCATTACCAATCTTCTTGTTGAAAAACGAATGTTGCGAAAATGAGTAGGTATCTTTCGGCACTTACTAATATATTCGGATATCACCTTGCTCGCTCAAACAACGCTGTACCTGCGATAACCTTAAGACTGAAACTATCCTGGGTTCCTACCCTGGGCCTACTAGCGGCACTCTTGCACTCCGCGCCACTTCGACATGGCGGTGATTACGCGAATCCTGATGTGCGGCATGAGATTGACTGGCTGACTGTAGTTCGGACAAGAAAAGGACGCTAATTTCTGCAGCCCATGTCGGTAGCATGGCTAAGCGTCCGTGGGGGTAGGGGAAAGGGACTGAAAGAAATAGAACTGAGAGAAAGGCCGTAGTGGAGGGCTGCGAGAATTTTGACCACCTGAGCTTCTTTAACGTGCACGTGCCTCTGGCACGGCACTTTCGCCTCCATTGAAAATATGACCGCCGCGGCCGGGATTGAACCCGCGTTTTTTTTGCGTGGCAGCCGAGTACCATAGCCTACACCACCTTGGCGCACGCACTTCTTTGTCTTTTGTGATCAACCCGCCCTTTCCCTGAGTGTGTTGCTACATGATAGTAGACCGATCCCTAACGTAGTACGCAGTGCGAGGCGCCGAAAATGTCAGGCGCCGAGGATGGAGGGGGGGGGATTGAATGTGTGTGCGCGCATGTTTTTAATGTTTAAATCTATGTGGCGCGTTGGATCCCCGAAGACGCGGCTGCATTTTCATAGCGCAAAATGCGAATAAATAAATAAATAAATAAATAAATAAATAAATAAATAAATAAATAAATAAATAAATACACGAGTGGCTACACTGAGGTGCGCGTTAATAAAGCAAACACAGCGTTAATCCTTGCTGCTCGATTAGCCCTAGGCCAGGTCGGGCATGCCAAGACAAGGAAAGGGACAAAGAATGGGCATCAAGAAAGACAGAACAAGAAAGAAAGAAGAAGAACGGACGGACGGACCTTACGGGCGAGCGTCTCGGTGTAAGTGACAAAGCTTCGCTGTTGGACCATGTTCAAGAAGTGGAAGGAGAGAGGAATTCTTTAGGAGCTTTCTCCTTATGCTCGGGGCTTGTCCATCGTCGGCGTATCCGCTAGCTCTCATTGCTCCCACTAGAGGCGCGTGGCGCGTGGCGAAGATGCGTGGCGCGCTTCCTTTCTCTTCGGTGGGAGCTCACACAGTGCACTTCGCGACAGCTACTCGTCATGAACACCCAAGAGGCCAAGGCAGCGGCGATGAGGGCCCGCAAGGGAGAAGCAACGCGGGCTCGCCGCCAAGATACTGCGGTGAGAGCCTGCGAGGCCGAAACGTAGAGGGCTCGTCGACAGGCGGACCCCGAGTTGAAAGCCCGCGAAGCCGAAGCGAAGCGGGGCCAAAGACAAGCGGACCCCGAACTGCAAGCCTACGAAGCCGAAGCAGCACGCAAGCGGCGACCAGGGAACCATATCCACCACGACGAATCCCACCATATTCACGAATGGGTTGCATTTGGATCACCTTCGTGAACCAAGGTGGTGCATTTGAACCTAGTCGGTGCTAATTAACATTGAGAAAGGATAAACATATCTACAAGTAAGTTGATAGGTCAACAGTTCGTCAGTTACATTTGGTAAGGTTCGTACTGCACTCTTTTTTTTTATTGTGCAGTATGTTTTCTTAGTTTTGCTGTGTAGCACTGGTGAATATGCACTTTATAAATGCCCTACTAAGGCAGAAGTTTAAACAAGCGAACCTGTGTTTTAAATCTTGGCCGGCGATGAGTGCAAGGTGCGAGGGTACTATGGTATTCTAACAATGAACATGGCGCAAATTAAAAAGAAGGGAGACGCAGTTGGTAGAGCTGAATACTGTTGCATACTTGTCTAAGTTAAAACGACACGCTTTGTCCTATCAAAGCTAATGAATAATAAGCAACAAAATGACAAGCAAAAATAACGATCATTTTCGAGTTTTTTTTTAAGAGGTGCATTTTACACAGATCACGGAGCGCTGATCCTAGTTAGGTCCACGCACTGTAGGCATGGTTCGATTCATCCATTGGTTAATATGGCGCATCCCAACTCAGTGCACTCGTGAGCGCATATATAGTACGTACCATCCTATACCGGTGGAAGAATTGCTTTTCTTTCTTGGTCGTCTATGGGAGAAAGAAGCGAAAGACAACTTCCCCTTCCGCTCTGGTGAACCGGCGCGCTCACTACCCGCCGCCGTTCAGAGGGTGGCACAGGCGGAGAAAGACGATGAGAGGCACAAGACAATCAGAGGGACGGGCTGGACACTAATTGCAAGCTGCTCAGAAAGCCACCACGCCCTCTTCAGTCGTCGGGGAGGAGTTACGTGCAAGCTACCACCCGGCCAGTGCGCGTACGTGAGGTCTGTGCTAACTGTCCTGGGCCACGAGTGCCTAATCCGGCTCAGACGGTGCTCCCTTCTTCTCCGCTCGCGTTGAGCTGACGTAGTGAAAGTGTTAGCGCAGCGTCCGCGCTCGCCGCTGAGAGGACACCTCTTTTGTCGTTCGCCTCACCTCATTGCTGTCTTAGCACGGAGTGTTGCGAGAGGAGATAATCGCTGCCGAGCGCCATTTCCCTTCACATTAGGGACCGATAAGCTGATTGCCGGCGTAGACAATGTCATGTCGCGTACGAGATGACGTTACGGTAAAGAGAAGGATGTTCGCGCAAGAGGACTTGGTCGCTGATGGCAAAAACGAAATCGCAGTGAGAAAAGATGCAATAAAGATGTAGTTTGGTGGATGAATATGAAATTTCATCAGGGGTTCAAAAATCTTGGCTTTCGCTTGCGGGCCCGCAATGCAGCAGCAAAGCGGGCTCGCCGCCAAGATCCTGCGGTGAGAGCCTGCGAGGCCGAAACGTAGAGGGCTCGTCGACAGGCGGACCCCGAGTTGAAAGCCCGCGAAGCCGAAGCGAAGCGGGGCCAAAGACAAGCGGACCCCGAACTGCAAGCCTACGAAGCCGAAGCAGCACGCAAGCGGCGGCCAGGGAACCATATCCATCACGACGAATCCCACCATATTCACGAATGGGTTGCATTTGGATCACCTTCGTGAACCAAGGTGGTGCATTTAAACCTAGTCGGTGCTAATTAACATTGAGAAAGGATAAACATATCTACAAGTAAGTTGATAGGTCAGCAGTTCGTCAGTTACATTTGGTAAGGTTCGTACTGCACTCTTTTTTTTATTGCGCAGTATATTAGTTTTGCTGTGTAGCACTGGTGAATATGCACTTTATAAATGCCCTACTAAAGCAAAAGTTTAAGCAAGCGAACCTGTGTTTTAAATCTTGGCCGGCGATGAGTGCAAGGTGCGAGGGTACTATGGTATTCTAACAATGAACATGGCGCAAATTAAAAAGAAGGGAGACGCAGTTGGTAGAGCGGATACTGTTGCATACTTGTCTAAGTTAAAACGACACGCTTTGTCCTATCAAAGCTTATGAATAATAAGCAACAGAATAAAAAGCAAAAATAACGATCATTATCGAGTTTTTTTTTTAAGAGGTGCATTTTACACAGATCACAGAGCGCTGATCCTCGTTAGGTCCACGCACTGTAGGCATGGTTCGATTCATCCATTGGTTAATATGGCGCATCCCAACTCAGTGCACTCGTAAGCGCATATATAGTACGTACCATCCTATACCAGTGGAAGAATTGCTTTTCTTCCTTGGTCATCTATGGGAAAAAGAAGCGAAAGACAACTTCCCCTTCCGCTCTGGTGAACCGGCGCGCTCACTACCCGCCGCCGTTCAGAGGGTCGCACAAGGCGGAGAAAGACGATGAGAGGCACAAGACAATCAGAGGGACGGGCTGGACACTAATTGCAAGCTGCTCAGAAAGCCACCACGCCCTCTTCAGTCGTCGGGGAGGAGTTACGTGTACTCTACCACCCGGCCAGTGCGCGTACGTGAGGTCTGTGCTAACTGTCCTGGGCCACGAGTGCCTAATCCGGCTCAGACGGTGCTCCCTTCTTCTCCGCTCGCGTTGAGCTGACGTAGTGAAAGTGTTAGCGCAGCGTCCGCGCTCGCCGCTGAGAGGACACCTCTTTTGTCGTTCGCCTCACCTCATTGCTGTCTTAGCACGGAGTGTTGCGAGAGGAGATAATCGCTGCCGAGCGCCATTTCCCTTCACATTAGGGACCGATAAGCTGATTGCCGGCGTAGACAATGTCATGTCGCGTACGAGATGACGTTACGGTAATGAGAAGGATGTTCGAGCAAGAGGACTTGGTCGCTGATGGCAAAAACGAAATCGCAGTGAGAAAAGCTGCAATAAAGATGTAATTTGGTGGATGAATATGAAATTTCATTAGGGGTTCAAAAATCCTGGCTTTCCCTTGCCGATAAGATATGTAATAGCGCTAGTTTCAGGTATTTCGGCTTAACCGCATTGCTATAGCACATGGGGTGGCTCGTATGTGGTGGAGTAGTGAGATTTAGCGTACTGTTTATGAAACCCAGATGCGCACTTATGTGTGGCGGTTGTAGAATGGAGAGTAGTTTAAGATTCTTTCCGATGTAAAAGATGTGTTTACGTGGTGGTCCTCTCTCAGGGATGATGGGCGCAACTATCTATGAAGTCATTTCCTTCAGACGCTCTCGTTCTTCCCTTCAAGCGTCAACATCACCCGCCTTAGCAGTTGCACAAACTAGATAGGAGCTCCTTCATTCGGGGGTGACCTTATGTAGCTTTGAAGGAATCGCACCCCGTGCCCACGAGGATCTCAGAAGGACGTAGTGGTCATGTGGTGATCTCTGCTTGCACTGCTGAAACTGGTCTACTTCTCATGATGACGCCGCCTAAATGGCACTGAGCTGGTACCTCTGTTAGATGGCTTGCTTATATCTAGGGATGAGCAAATTCTCCAAAGAATCCACTCGGGTCCATATGTAGACCTTGGGAGACACTGGAACTTTGTTAACGAAGGCAATGCCGCCTAGGGTACCTATCACTAGAATTGTCCGTAATAGAACATTTTAGTGAATTCGGAGTGTATACGTCACATTAGGAAAGGCGGCCGACCGCTTTCCCCTGAGGAGAATTCACGAATGTAAAGCTTCATGAGTGCAAGACTCGATATGATTCGAAAGCAGTATAGTAAGCAGTTCGCGTTCGTGAATACTCATGCTATAACACACACACACACACACACACACACACACACACACACACACACACACACACACACACACACACACACACACACACACACACACACACACACACACACACACACACACACACACACACACACACACACACACACCACACACACACACACACCACACACACACACACACACACACACACAGCTAGGCACGCACCTAACTGCATGTTTGCTTGCAGATTGTATTGCTGTATTAAATTAACTCGTTGAGCTTGCCCCCTTTCTCTTAATGTCACGAGGAGTGGCATTAGTCATGAATGCTAATTGCTCTAACTTATTATACCTGAAAATTTTTTCGGATGTGTGTCATTTTCGCTCTTTTTTTCGCTCATTCACTTCAGAAGAGCGCGCTGTAGTGGAGGTGACTGCAGAAACACATAGCTACCTTTGCCTCTGCTGTTCGTCATCTCACTGTTGCCTTCAAGTGGTGCCTAGCTATGTAGAAGTGAGGACCACTGACATTCCCGAGCACCTTTCCAATTCTGCTCCAGCAAACCGAAAATAAAATGTGCTGTCTTTACCTTCTTTACACGGCCCGCTTGAGGGGCTAGCAACACTTTCCGCTTATCCTCTAGCGCTTTAAGTCGCAGGGCTGGAAATTGAGGCGAACGTAGATAAAAAACGCAAAACAGTAGCAACAACAAAAAACAATAAGACAAAAAATCAGAACGATGTAGCTGAGAAGTGGCCAGTGAGCCGCCTGGCATCTTTTTGCTGGCCTTGAGTTGTGTTCTCTGTGCGCCAGATCGTGTGAAGTACGAGGCACTCAATAACGCCTTCGACACTTTTCCGCCCAGCCATCTCAGTGCTGAGCCATCCATCATGCTGAAATATATACCCCTAACATCTGAGTTGACTCTTAGAAAGAAGGAGAATTTGCTTTTCGTTGTGCATTCTTGGTTTTTCGGCGTCAGCATATTTGGACGTGTCGAAGAACATTCTGGGACTTTATGTACATGTTTTATTGGCAAGAAGGTAATACGGTCGTCGAAATTTTACTGACTTGGCACACTAAAATTTTGTTTCCGAGAGTCCACTGCTCTATATTATGCTAAATCATGAGCTCTCGCCTTATTCGCATCTTTTGGTTTTAGCGCAGCCTCTGTACCCTGTCCGTAAACTGCGCGCTTTAAAAAAATGAGCCTCAAGTTTCCGTTGAGCTTGCAAGCAGTAATCGTCACACGGCAAACACGCGCACTTGTGGAAATATTCTCTTTGAATTATTTTCACTTTTACATATCGTGCTTGTAAATTGAGCTAAACCATCCGCCCGGCATCTTTCTACAAATTTGCGCTTAGGAATGTATGATAAGATCAGAACTCTCAAAAATTTATTTTCGCTTGGCTTTAATGCCACATTACTCATCACGTTAAAGTACAGAAGAACGCAAATGTCTTCGTTAGAACATTACCGGTGGTGATGGGAAGTTCTTCCCAAATTATACATGACCGTTAGTGCAAATAGGCGCAGCTTGGATCTATACAAACTTAACACAAGTAATAATATTTGCGTATGCAATGAGATCTCTCCTAAGCTATATACCGAATTCATAGACATTAGAGTACGTTTGATCCTTAAGGTAAGCGACAAGTGACCTTAGTGGTTTCTGTCGCGGAATGTCCGGAATTATGGCGTGTTTCGGGGCAATACATCAAAATTGAATATGAGTACCAGAAGTAAGAAACACTCGGTGCAATAGAAGTTGTAGAAAGAGCTTTAAGATACCTTATACAAGCTGAGAACGTGTGCAGTACGTTGGCTATCCTAAGGCCACACATTGCATTGTTATCTATTACATGCCCAGACCAGCGGTTTTCTTATGGATTTACCCAAGGCCCAAGCTGGTGGCTGAGCGTAACAAGAAATGGATAAACCGTGTAGTATGGTAGCACCTTGGGTTACGATGACTGAGAATGGAATCTGTGCTGGATATAACAAGTAGTTATTGTAAAGTAGCCTCATAGTATGCTCGGATATACTTTCGAATGGTGTGTGTAGATGATTCAGAATATTATCTCTAGAAAAAAAAAAGGGAATCGTGAGGAGTTGATGAACATACTGGTGCAACTGCTGAGGATGAACTTCCTCCGCTCATGAGCGGCGCAATAGCTCGGGATCTATAATGGCTTGCCTGTATGCCAGCGGGTCGGGCATAAGTTTCACCGGCTCAGGCATGTTTTTGTAGAAAATAAAGAAAAAATCCAATTTATCGATTGAAAACGTTTCTCTACTCAAATATTCAGTAGAGTCAACAATCTACATTTAGTGGCTCTTTCTTGCCAGAACGATCAGCGTTTTAATAGCGAAGCTTTAATTGTAGGTCATAATAATAATTTCCGGAGTTTTACGCTACCAAACCACCATGTGATTATGAGAGACGCCATAGTGGAGGGCGCCGCAAATTTAGAGAACCCCTGGTTTCTCTAACGTGCACTGACACTGCGTAGTACACGGGAATAAACATTTCAGTTGCATCGAAATGCAGTAGCCGCGGCCAGGATCCGATCCCGCGACCTTAGGATCAGCAGCCGAGTGCCATAGCCACTAGACCACCGCGTCGGGACCGTGTTAACTGTAGATGCTGTGCCGTACATCGGATGATCTCGTTGTTCTTGCCATGCAGGGGTGTTTAACAGTAGTGGGCCTATTTCGGCGACAGTGCAGGGTGTGAAAACGTGGCTCATGCGCAACTTGAAGTGTGAACTAAGTTAACCAGGTGATATGGCAGGAAGACAATGTCTAGCTAGATGATGCCAGTGCTGTCATCGCAACGGCCGCTGCATTTCCATAGCGCGAAATGCAAACAAAGAAAGCAAGAAAGAAGGATAAGAGGAAGAGGGGAAGTGCGTCAGTGCGTGGTAAAAGATTAGGTACGGTCAGTAGATAACTATGAATGCTGAAGTGCCGAGACACCGCGAATTCGTAAATGCTATAGCATTTTGGCGGAGTACGAATGTGTGGCTAACATAAGCGATACGTCATGATATCCGTAACTTGACATCCTCTTCAGTTACGTTTTGACTGATTATAAAAGAACAGTTGCGTTATTCCGTTAGTTTGACCGCGTGGAACTGGCTTGACCTTTCTCTGATAATATAGGAGCATTCTAAATCCGACCACACCAGACGAAAGCCAGTCTAATCTTACACCGTGATGTCATACTTGTAGAAGAAAGGGCTTGAGTTCCGGTCAAACGAGGTTCAAGATTTCCTAATGAATCAGTATACGCGCGTTAGTCGACGTATGTTCATGTTTGGGTGAAAAAACAAATACATCTCAATCGAACGCTGTGTTCAGTATTGTTTCATACGCCATAAGGGCGGCCCTAAGTCATGACGAAATTTGATTGCTTGATTTGTGGGGTTTAACGTCCCAAAACAAGTTATGATTATGAGAGACGCCGTAGTGGAGGTCTCCGCAAATTTCGACCACCTGGGGTTCTTTAACGTGCACTGACATCGCACAGCACACGGGCCTCAACATTTCGCCTCCATCGAAATGCAGCCGCTGCGGCGGTGATTCGTTCCCGCGACCTTCGGATGAGTAGCCGAGTGTCATAACCATTAGACCACCGTGGCGGGGCCTTGCGTAAATTTCGATGGCTCAGAAGACGACGAAGGAGTTGCCGACGTCCCTGAAGTCGACAGGTCTCTGCGACCGCCTCTAGACAACGTACTTGCGCAAGTGTGCGCGTGATTCGGCTCTTCTCTCTCGCTTGATTCTCGTCCGGTTTGCTACCTCAGCGCAGGGTAGCAAACCGGACGCGCGTTTGGTTAACTTCCCTGCCTTTCCTTACCACTCTCTCTCTCCCCGTAAATTTGAATTGTCATGTGGTCTAAGGAATGCCGAACAGCCGGTTACCCTTGAGAGAAATATTTCTGGTAAATTCATAAGAAATACCTACGTCATCTCAGTAGTGCTTGTGGTAACAGTAGTGTAGGCGCAGATGATAATTATGATGTTCGGGCTTGTCAATGTCAAAACATGCATTAAAACATGCACGATCTTTAAGAGAAAAAAATGCGTTTTCGGTGCACAGTTTGGGCTCGATGTGGGAAATGTGATACGAATAATACACGAAGACTGCCATGTCACTTGAATGTGACGTAATGGGGTACAACGACACGGACATATTGTTCTTGCGCCTTCCGCCCTTGCATATGATACACCGTACTCAGATGTTTCCAACGGTTTTCAGCTTAGCTTCATACTTCCTAAGCGTACAGTCGATGTATCTTACCGAAACAGGAAAGAAAAAATAAAACGAAAGCAGGCGTAAGACAGCAATGAAGGAATAGTCGATGAACTGCACCTCAGCAAGACTGGTATTTGTGGCCATATAATGCTCGTGTGGTGCATGCAGAGCCCAGACATAAGTTCATAGTCTTGATGTTGCGTTATTGGAGTAAATATAATGTATCATTCGCACAGCAGACCTGTACACGATTGCACCATGTTGTGCCGGTAGAGTAACTGCTACAGCCTTGCGTTGCCAGCCAAACAAAACCTCTTTGTTTCGACAGCACTAACCCTAGCCGAGGTTGGACAGGGTCAAAATGCAAAGGTGCTGCGTCCGTAGATTTAGGAGCACGACGAAGAACATCGGTTAGTCAAAGTAATTGTGAGTGTGCTATATAAAACGCCATGCCCCATGGTTATATTCTGATCTTGTTCCAAAAAATGTCACTGGTAATATTACCAACGTTTGATTTAGCTGCTCGGCGCACATTGTTCAGGCCTATATAGAAAAGAAGCGGATAAAAAAAGTGTGATTTGTTGACCTGGGCAGCCTGCATGCAGTGTTTAACTGCGGTTCTACGCTCTAATGCATTTGATGCTCGAACATTGTTCTGAATATCGCTTATGACATTGGAATGACATTAGAGTGACCTGCCAGTCAGAATAGCCGTCCTTTACAAAATATCTATGACTTTTTATTTGCGGACTCGTTTATCACCGTCGTTTCCTAATACCATCAGATAACGTGAGTCACGCTCTTTGGAAGAAGTGATGGCGGGCTAATAAAGCAGAGTCGTAAAGGTGGCGGAGATCCGGCACACTTGATCAGGGCAGCAGGACAGGAGCGCTGGCTGCGCCTGCAAATGCAGTATAGAAAGAGAGCAAACGAATGAAGAAAGCTTCCGTCTTACTGAGCCATAACTCGACAGCCACGCTCGGGCCCCTTCAATTAAACAAAAAGCTCCGACGTCCCCCAGGAAAAAGAACGGAAGCGGTGACTGAAGGGAAGGAGTGCAGAAACCTGAAGAAGAGAGGAAAGAGGCCCCTTCCACTCTCTGTACCACAGCCTGTGCTTTATTCTCTGTGGCCCGCAGAACATCCCACCTCACATTTTACGCGGCAGCGCGCTTTGCGCTCCCCCTTATACGACCCTGTGTCGCGGTGGCTGTCGACTCGAACACGGGTACGCTTTCGCTGTTCCTCGGCCTGTCCCTAGCACTCTTGCGCAGTTAACGCCCCCGCGCTTCCCTCTTTATGTTTCCTCTTTGGGACCCAGGGAGTTAGCGCTGGTAAAGTAAACGGTCTCCCGCACTCTTTGACGGCCTGAAGGGCGAGACTGGCCGCTAGGATGTCCCTTCTTACTTCAGGTGCTCTTTTTATTCGTATGTTTTTCTCTATAACTCCTTCCTCTCCTTACGCGTCGGTGACACGTTCGAGTGGATGCTTGGTTTCGCACCACGAATCTGCCCTGAAAAGTGCATGCCAGTGTGGTTTTGGACGTTCATTATTCGCGGTCTATAAAACCCCGTATTCGTGCAGGCGCGAATGTCAGAGCAGTTTAAATAATTTACGATGTAACTTTTACGAGATGATCTCTAAAATATAGTTAGAAGGAGTCCAAGTCAGGAAGCATGAAGTGGTTAATGGGAAGAGAGCAGAACATTGTGGAGCTTGGAAATTAGCGTCGGCTCCGCTTATTGTCTGTGATGCTGCTACGTAGGCCGCAAAACGAAAGCAGTATTATAAGAATTAAGAAGTAACTGAGGCAATGAAAGAATGCCTCGATAGCGATGGCAAGTTTGTCCCACAGGATCACTTTATGCGTCATGACGTCATCATGCCGGTAGATATAGCTGAAACTGGCCCACATAAAACCTGCATGGCAAGTTGCTTACAATGCTGCTAAATTTTTGTGGGTTTTCGCTAGATGCTCAGTTTCCTGGGCTTTTATCGTAGAATATCTTTGTTTCATACAAGGAAATGAATGGTAGACGTGTTAATGGAATCTAAAACTAGCTGGGTGAGTTGATCTGCGCTAATCCTAAAGGCTGCGCAGAAGGTGCGAAGCAAGAGAAAGAACCTATCAAGAACCTGTCAAGAACCTCTCACTTGTTAGTGAAGCATATTGCCCTCTAGCAGAACATTGTGCTGTCCTTGCATGTCAGTGTATACTTAAATCCTTCATAGCAGCGGTAGTTCTATTAGTTCTGTGTATCATGAATATGGCAGTCTTAGGAAAACAAACGTGGACTATCTGTCCATTCTTTTGCTGCGTAAGCTATCATACGCTGATTCGAACAGGTCGATTTACGTGCAAGTGACGCTGCCGATGCCATTCTTTGAACTCCTATCGCGCGTAATGTGTAAGTGACGCCATCTCCTGCAGGAATCGAATCCATGAACTCTTTGTAAGAATCCAGTGTTCATGCATTCTGCGATGACACTACTTGAAACTGCTTAGGGGAAAGAAAAAAAAACACTGCATAATCATGTACAGATGTATTTTCTGGCGATGTTTCACGTATGGTGAAAAATGCGAACGTTTCCTGGAAGATTCCTAGTATTGTAGCAGATCGGGCGTCACGTAAGTCAAGTAACGAAAGGGTGTGTTCTAGTGTACAGCTCAATGCAAAATGACAAAAGGCCTGGTCATTATTCTTTATCGTTAGCGTCAGCCACGGCATCATCAACACGTGCACTTTAGTCCATACTGCTTTATAGTTGCCTAGTTATAGTTGCCTATTGCGACTGTTACGCACGCCTTGTGAGGTGAGCAGTCTGTTGAGATTTAAAGCTGTTCGTCGATTGTAAAGGCCTGTGCCATAATTCACGATAATCAGTGTCGGCAGCAGCTTCGACAATAGTCCCGTGGCGAGGATTGAAGAACATTATCATTCTGCAGATTTGCACTTGGTGTCACGAAAGCTAACATGTGCCCGAATTAACGATATTCAAGCGTTACGCATGTATGCGCCGCGATTGCTTTATCATCATAAGGAATACTAGCATCAGCATAGGGCTTCAATTTATAGTGGAATCACATGAGCAGTAGCGTAGCTGCAGCCAGATACAACCAGATTTGCAACCAGATTTGGTAGCAGATACAGAATAATGCGCCAGAAGGGCTTCTACGTGAACTACGCAAGTCAGTGATTTAGAGCTACGCACCCATTCGAAAAGGACGCGCCGATTGGAAAAAGAATATCCATGATTTATTATTTCTGTAATCTACAGCAGTAAATGCAACGTCGCCTTACCTTAGCGTGTAAGAGCAGATGCCTAGGCATATGTATTGCTAAACCGCTTGGCGCTTTGCACTTGAAACAACACTCTCTCCCGCAACTATTCTTTACTCTTTACAGCCCGACCAAGCTTCCTGTCTGGATTTGGTAAAGCAGCAGGTTTAAATCTTTCCAGCCGCTACAGGGTACGCCACAATACATAGACATGATCATTAGCTTGAACTTAGCCGCTTTCACTGCCTGAAAAGAAGGAAGAATCTGCTACGATCATTATTTTCGAAGATCTCGTTATGACCGTACGCGACCTTAGTTTTTGCGAAGAACACAATGCCCATAGTGTCAAACTTAATATTCGACGTGACATGTTTATCGGATCACAGAGCGCACCTGACAGTGCTTTCTTAAATGTGTGCGCATTAAAGCACTACCTTCGGGGCTCGTTACATGCAGTAAGGGCCCCCGAAAAGTGTCTGACAGTCGGTGGACGGAAACAACCTTGTTTATAATCAGGCAGAACTAAGGCACCCGGCGCTCAGGTCTCCCATCATGAGCGTGCTTCGAAGCTTTGCCTAGTCGCCGCCTCGTTCTGGAGCTCTGTGCCCCATGCTCTCCGCGCAGGTCTGGAGCTTCTCGCTTCTTTTCTTTACGCATCTCTCAGCTCTTGGCTAGAAATCTGCCCTCAGATTTAATTTTCATGAGCATTTGCTGCCCAAGTTCTCAAGCCATGCAACAAGTTGTGGACTTCTCTGGTCTCCTGGCTCTGTTTCCTGAGGCGAGGGAGAGGGAGAGAGAAAGTAGGGTGAAGAAAAGAAAAACATTACGTGAACTAGTGTAAAAAAAAGAAACAAGAGAAAAGCAGCACAACACATCACTTATGGTGAGGGGGCACCGTAGATAATGTAGGCTGTTAAAATATCTTTTTAAATGCGAAGCATTTCTTGGCGAGCTGAAGTCATTGACCACTATCTATCTATCTATCTATCTATCTATCTATCTATCTATCTATCTATCTATCTATCTATCTATCTATCTATCTATCTATCTATCTATCTATTGCGCTTCCAATATGTGATAAGTACTATCATAGCAATGCCTATGTAGCGCTACTATTCGGTATGCGTTTGTGCAACTTTGCTTGATCCTTTAGGAATCCTTCAACGAAAGACGCTTATGATAGGACGTCAACGCACGGCATAGTCCTTTTTTTTTTTCGACAAAACAGTCGTCTGTGATTTGGACTAATGTGAGTGCCAACGTTACGTAATACCATGAGCGACGATTCAGTCGGCACGGTGCTGTCGACGTTCGTGGTTAGCCCACGTTAAGCATACTCATGAGAGTTTCCATAGCCAACGCACGCCTTTCGCTCTCTCTCTGTCTCTCTCTCTCACAAGACAGCAGAGGCACGCGCCGGGAGAGAGAGAGAGAGAGAGAGACGCACGCGCTGGGAGACACGCGCCGAGGGCGAGTGCGTGCCTACCAGCGTGACAAGGTTAGACTAAGAGGAGCTTCGCCCCTAGAAGAATATCCATGATTTATTGTCATTGTAATCAACAGCAGCACAGTGCAGGTGCCTCGCCATATGTATTGCTAAAACGCTTGGCGCTTTACACTTGAAACAACACTCTCTGCCGAAACTATTCTTTACTCTTTACAGCCCGACCAAGCTTCCTGTCTGGATGTGGTAAAGCAGCGCGTTTAAATCTTTCCAGCTGCTACAGGGTACGCCACAATACATAGACATGATCATTATAGCTTGAACTTAGCCGCTTTCCCTGCCTGAAAAGAAGGAAGAATCTGCTACGATCATTATTTTCGAAGATCTCGTTATGACCGTACGTGACCTTAGTTTTTGCGAAGAACACAATACCCATAGTGTCAAACTTAATATTCGACGGGACATGTTTATCGGATCACAGAGCGCACCTGACAGTGCTTTCTTAAATGTGTGCGCAAAGCACTACCTTCGGGGCTCGTTACATGCAGTAAGGGCCCCCGAAAAGTGTCTGACAGTCGGTGGACGGAAACAACCTTGTTTATAATCAGGCAGAACTAAGGCACCCGGCGCTCATTTCTCCCATCATAAGCGTGCTTCAAAGCTTTGCCTAATCGCCACCTCGTTCTGGAGCTCTGTGCCCCATGCTCTCCGCGCAGGTCTGGAGCTTCTCGCTTCTTTCTTTACGCATCTCTCAGCTCTTGGCTAGAAATCTGCCCTCAGATTTAATTTTCATGAGCATTTGCTGCCCAAGTTCTCAAGCCATGAAACAAGTTGTGGACTTCTCTGGTCTCCTGGCTCTGTTTCCTGAGGCGAGGGAGAGCGAGAGAGAAAGTAGGGTGAAGAAAAGAAAAACATTACGTGAACTAGTGTAAAAAAAGAAACAACAGAAAAGCAGCACAACACATCACTTATGGTGAGGGGGCACCGTAGATAATGTAGGCTGTTAAAATATCTTTTTAAATTAGAAGCATTTCTTGGCGAGCTGAAGTCATTGACCACTATCTATCTATCTATCTATCTATCTATCTATCTATCTATCTATCTATCTATCTATCTATCTATCTATCTATCTATCTATCTATCTATCTATCTATTGCGCTTCTAATGTGTGGTAAGCACTATCATAGCAATGCCTATATAGCGCTACTATTCGGTATGCGTTTGTGCAACTTTGCTTGATCCCGTAGGAATCCTTCAACGAAAGACGCTTATGATAGGACGTCAACGCACGGCATAGTCCTTTTTTTTTTTTTCGACAAAACAGTCGTCTGTGATTTCGACTAACGTGAGTGCCAACGTTACGCAATACCATGAGCGACGATTCAGTCGGCACGGTGCTGTCGACTTTCGTGGTTAGCCCACGTTAAGCATACTCATGAGAACTCATGCGCTTTGCACAACGACTTTAATCCTACTCGTTACGCTTAGCTGAATGCCAAACAATTCATCATAAGCAATTTCCTCGCTGACTGCTTCACATGACACCAATTCCCGCAATGAGTGGGATCGGCAGGATTCTTTAAAATTATTGGTGGTCTAGTGCGTGCTCTTAACTTAATGTTATTCTGATAAGCATAAAAATGATCCCCCTGTACCTTTTATCCCCCTGTACCTTTTATCTACATTTTAGCTGATTGGAGGCAAGATACAAAATACGCATACAAATACGACGTCACCTCTATTGACGCTCTCTAGCCTACGAACCTGTTTTCATAGCTCAATTTGCCACACAACTTTGTGAGAACTGCTATTCTCAATTACCCTCTAGCATGCCACAGACATTTCATAATATCTAATGTATCGCGCGCATCCAATTTTCTCCTGCTTGCCCTTGAAGAGGCAAAGAACAATAAATGATTTCTTATTGATTGTTTGCTTGCCTCCTCTTGCCCTGAAAGGAGTGACCGCCTCCGGACTCGACATTTCTTTGTACGAATAAACTATTTTCCGCGGTATATGTTTTCCTTTGCGTACATGCAGTAGTGGCGCACCCTGTTTGGTCAGTCTGAGTAATGTCTGCTGCTTATCCTCGCATCGATGTTGTTGTTGTTTTGTGGGGTTTAACGTCCCAAAAGCAGTTCTGATTATGAGAGACGCCATAATGGAGGTCTCCGGAAATTTCGACCACCTGGGGTTCTTTAACGCGCACTGACATCGCGCAGCACACGGGCCTCAACATTTCGCCTCCGTCGAAATGCAGTCGCCGCGGCCGGGATACGATCCCGCGACCCTCGGATCAGCAGCCGAGTACCACAGCCACTAGACCACCGTGGCCGGCCTTCCTCGCATCGAGTCAAGCCGTCTGCATTGCTGCTTACTTCATGCTGCGTTGTTAATTTGGGTGAAATATACTCAAAATCTTGATTTGCAATACTAGTGAATACAGCCCGTGGGAGTCAAAGTAGATACGGAGACCTAGCCGACGTAGAGGAAGAGATTCTCTCATGTACAGCCACGTTACCATTCGATCAGGGGAAGAGAAAAGATGATCATCTTAAAATTACTAGCCCCGCCACGTCTACCTCAGTGGGTTCTTCAGTTACAGAGATCTGGGAGACAATCAAGAAAGAGAAATATGATGACTTGTGAACGTGATGCGGCTCCCTGCTTGGTCAGCATGAAATACATGCGCTTTCCCCGTTTTTTCCGCTTCGTAACAAGATAGCCAGAAAGCACACGACAACACTATCATTTATTAGACTCGCTAATATATTGTTTATGAACTAAACTCCATCTCTAATTGTCTTGCGCCGTGCTTGACTAGCACTATGGGGAAACGTCTTATCCATGTCACTGCCACTCATCAGGCCGAGCAGACGCCTGCTAATAAATCTTTTGCAAGTAAGTATACTAAATATCGTCTGCTAGCAAAACACAGTGAATGTCTGGAAAATGCAGCCAGCATGAAATGCACATCTGCGAGATACACTGAGCATGTAAGCACAAACTGGCTAGGCGCTTATAATTAACTAACACACTTACCACGGACTCTCGGGTCGTGTACATTTTGCGCTCGAGCATGCAAATACCCTACATTTCAATTCTAAGGCTTCACACCAAAACGATTGTGGTAAATGCCGAAGTACTACGTCTCATTTCATAGACTCTAGGAAGCAGTGGTTGAAAAATTACTGCAGTGGTCTAACCTTAACGTTGTTCAAATATTAAGGCCATCCGGTCTTGTAAACCTTCCGTTTCTTATTTAGGGATTAAATTACTTGCACTTGAATTAAAGCTGTTGGCGTTTGCATTAAATACGGATAAATGCAGTTGGATTAAACTCGCTGGCACGAGGCATTTTTTGTGCTGGCGTTTGGATTAAATATCTTCGCGCTCGCATTAAGTGCTTGGCGCCTAGATTAAGTACTTTGACGCTAAAATTATTTATGTGCCACTCGGGTTAATTTCGTTGGCATTTGGAATAAAGTGAGCGGGAAAACTTGTGCATATCGCACGCGGCTGATGATCCGAAGGTCGCGGGATCGAATCCCGGTCGTGACGGCTGCGTTTCGATTTAGGCGAAGTGTTGATTCCCGTGTGCTTTTCGATGTCAGTGCACGTTAAAGAACCCCAGGCGGAAGGAATTTCCGAATTACTCCACTACCGCGTCTCACATGATCATATGGGGTTTTGGGACGTAAGACCCTTGAAATCAACATTGCTCAGTGGCAAAGCACAACATCAGAATGTAGAAGATGAGTACTTATTTATTTTTGGATGTTTCGCTACCTAAAATAGCGAAGTACAGAGATATTGCAGATGGACAGTACGCTAATTACCGTATGTACGCCGCATCTCGATATAGAAGAAGCCGATTCTTCATCCCCTGTCACTCCCTCCTCGTTATCACTGAATGCTGTCGGCGACTGCTATGTGTTTTTCATGCTTTTCGCAACACCGGTGTCTTTAATAAACTGTTCTTGCGTCCGGCTTCCGTTAAAAAGGTCAGGGTCAGAAATTTAAACGTAAATTCGAATTTGAGCGTTCGGCATAAAGAGAGCATGGATTGTTTATTCCTTTATAACCCAGAGAAATGCGTACCATGGGGAAATCATCTCGCCTTAGTGCGTTTTAACAGACCTCTCCAAAGCGACCAGCGTGTAGTACCAAACGAATGATCGCGACAATGTGCCGCTACAGCAAAAATGACCACGGCAGCAGCACATCATCATCATCATCATCATCATCATCATCATCATCATCATCATCAACAACAACAACAACAACACAACAACAAAACAATGACGACGACGACGACGATAACGACATCAACAACAAAGCATGCATGACCTGATACTTAACACTGAAGATAATTGCTGATGCTTGGACAAATTTTTAACGTTCATTTGGTCCTTTATAGACATTTGTTATGAAAGGCAGCACTGCGTGCAATTTTTCTCATTTGTAAGCAGTTGCTGCTTCCAATCCTGATAGGATCTTCTTTTATGACACATTTTATGCACGTGGAAATACTGGTAAAGGAAACACATTCGAATTGTCTCTGCTAACACAGGTTAATTACTTCGTGTAACTTCGCTGATTGCGACATGGCTTCAGAGTCGGTGATTGCAAGAAATTAGCAGCAGTTCATTATGTCTGACTGACAAAAAGTGGGAACTTTACTTGGCGTTACCTTACAAACAGGGAATCGAAGACTTTGTAGAAGGCCTCAAATAAACTGTTTCATCAATGTAATCAATCACCCTTCGTAGCTAGGAACGAACAAATTGCCAAAGAACCGATCCTGCAACACGGTGAACTTGAAAATGCCGGAACTCGTTCGCAAACGCAGTAGGAAAAGTGACAGAAGAAGAACTGCATGTCGTCGTATGTACCTCAGAGCTATTGATTCCATATATCCTTCTCTCGGTTCCGCTAAGAAATGCGAGGCCACTCGGTGGGGAAACCACGCTTTTCCCCGTTCCCACACGAAGCAATGAATACAGTGACGCGCTGGGAGAAGAATTCATTATCGGAAATCGACTCCCGGCGAGGCAGCCTAAGTTCAAAGCATCACCGGCTGTACTGGTTCGAGACCAGTGAAGGAACAGCCACGACCACCCCCAGAGACGCGAGAAATCGCGCCGAGTCTGGTAAAAAGAACAAACACCCGGGTCTCTCGCTTCCGGCACTGGCCTTAATGAGCTTCGCAACCGCATTTTCCCGCCCTTCATTTGCCGAGCTTGCTTAATTTCGAGCACAATTAGTCACGGTTTGTCATCTTGCACGCGGGTTAACCGGGCCCTTTCCATTACTTGTTCCACGTAAACCGTACTTCATTGGGAACTCCTACCCGCCTTCACCATCCAAACGATTATTGCATTGCTGCAGTAGACTAACAAGGCACTTCGAAATCTAAAAGACATTGCATTTAAGATTTGGTCATGCGAAGTTAGAATAGCCTCTGTTTGAGAATGACCCTCGTGAAAGTAGTTGCTGCATGTATGTGAACAAGCTAGAAAAATGCAAGTGAACATATAATCGGAAAGCGCAGAAAAAAAAAGGGGGGGGGGAGCTGTAGAGAATAAGAGAAGGTTACAGTGTAAGTCGCGGGGAAGTTCCTAGCGAAATACATATAAGGAAGTGTTATTTCGCAAGGTCTTCAGATGAAAGCATGACTACAAACACGAAAATGTTAACCAGCAACAGTTGGCACAAAAAGAAAGTATGCCAATATGGTTGCTGCAACAAACAAATATATTGTGCAGTTTATTAAAAAAATTGGCAGATCCCACGCGCAGTGGGAATCAAGGAAATGCGAAGCACGCATCAGGGACGTAAAATGGATCTGCATTGTTGTCTCGCTATACCGAGTTTGGTACATATAAAGTTAACGAAACGGCCGCAAGATCACCATGACTGTGGCATGTAAACCATGCCGCTCATACACGCATGTCATGATTCCAACGTTATGACCGGTCATTTACGTTCGTCATGCAGTCGTGTTGTGCCATAGCAATTTTGGTATACATCCCATTAACGAAACGAGTGGCATGTAGATCATGCCGCTCATGACATGCATGTCATGATTTTCATGTTATGACCTGCCATTTGTGATCGTCATGCAGTCTACTTGCGCCATACCAATTTTCGTATGCATCCCATTAACGAAACGGCAGTATGGCGCCAGAACCGTGGCATGTAAATCATGCCGCTCATGACATGCATATCATGATTTTCATGCTATGTCCTGTCATTTATGATAGTCATGCAGTCGTGTTGTGCCATAGCAATTTTGGTATACATCCCATTAACGAAACGCATGGCATTTAAATCATGCCGCCCCTGACATGCATGTCATGCTTTTCATGATATAACCTGTCATATATGTTCGTCATGCAGTCATGTTGTTGCATATCAACTTTCTTATACATCCCTTCAACGAAACGGCGAACAGAGCACCAACACCGTGGCATGTAAATCATGTCGCTCATGACATGCGTGTCATGATTTTCATGTTATGACCTGTTAATTACGTTCTTGATGCACTCATCTTGTGGCATGCCAATTTTCGTATACATCCCGTTAACGAAACGCGTGGCATGTAAATCATGTCGCTCATGACATGGATGTCATGATTTTCATGCTGTGACCTGTCAGTCATGTTCGCCATGCAGTCATGTTGTGGCATACCAATTTTCGTATACTTCCCATTAACGAAACGGCCGAGAGAGCACCAAGACCGGGGCATGTAAATGATGTCGCTCATGATATGCATGTCATGATTTTCATGTTATTACCTGTACTTATGTTCGCCATGCAGTCATGTGGCATACCAATTTTCGTAAACATCCCATTAGCGAAACGGCCAGGAGAGTACAAAATCGTAGGCGGCTAGATAGATAGATAGATAGATAGATAGATAGATAGATAGATAGATAGATAGATAGATAGATAGATAGATAGATAGATAGATACGCTCAAAGTCGCCGAAGTTCGCTAAGAAATGCTTCGCATTTAAAACAAAGCGAGGCAGTGAAGTGCCAGATATGGATAGATTTCTCTCGGTTTATTTTATCAGCAATTAGAATTACCCAGGCGATCGAATTCATAGCCGGTCTTGTACATACTCAAAACCATCTTCATGTAATGATCTTCGCAAGCGCGGCAAGTGGCGAACCAGCAACGCAGCATCCTCACTCGTGTTTTGTGTTTCGTGTGTCTGGGCTGCCGTTGAGGTCGGCCTCGTTGGCAGACGTCGCAAGCCGTTCTTCGGAGGCAGCCGTTGTAGCCGTCGGCATTTCCGTAGGCTGTCTCTTTCTCGTGACTTTGCTTTGGTGTGAAGTGATTTCAGTTCCTGGCGTCAGAGTACATTGGTACAGACGGTGAACGCACACCATTTTCTCACAAGCAAGAATACAGATGGCGGTAAAGGTCGATGCCACAGATCGTTACATGTCGCTGCTGTGACACATCGGTGGTTGTCTTTTTAACCAGTAATTAAAATGCATATCATGCAAATTGCGCCGAGCTCCTGTCAGCTGTGTCAGGATGTGGCTGTAGAAGAGTTGAACATGATGCCCAATGTCTGTTGAATCTGGATAACCGGTGGCTGATGCCACATGGCCCTCTGCTAATGGCCAGTGCTGTTAAAGCTATGCGCAATGTTGGATAGCGCTGGCTAAATATTGACTAATGATGGCGCATGTTGCCTTTTGTTGGCTAAATAATATCGTAATACTGTTAGTGCAAGTTAATTGATGGCTTATATTATCTAATATTACATCATATACGTACTGCATCATATTCGCACCAACTCGCCCAACAGCTACTTCTGAAATACCTAAAATTGGTTGAATCGGGGTTAATAATGGCTATTTCTGGCCGAACAACGGCTCTTGCTTGCCGGCACTGGCTAATGATGACCGACGCCGCGTAATGTTGGCGAGTGTCGCACTGTGCACTTATAATACTATGAATAATGATTTTACGTCCCAACGATACAAGGGTTGGCGGCGGCATGAGACTAAAAGCGAATGAGGCTTTACAAAGGTATGGGACATAATTAGCGCAAAAAAAAACACGGAAGAAAGAGAGGAGGCACACAGCAGGAGGCACACAGTCTGTTTCTTGTTCATGTGTTTTTTGCGCTATGTCCCATTCCAGTGCGCACCAGCTAGCCCAGCTTTCTTCGTTAATATTGCTACTTTACAAATGTCACCCACCTTTGACACAAGAGAGCAGCAGGAAAATATTGTACCTTCGCAATAACATGGACAAATGGCTGCTCGTAACAGAAACAATTAATGCAGTGCATTTAGCAATGCTTCCTTCCGCCTCGTATAGGAAGCGTACCAAAACGTACAAATCAGGCAACAAAGGTCTTAGCACAAAGTGAATGTAAAGCAAAAAGGACAGATCTTATATGAAAATTGATATTTATTGATGGGGCTTACGTGCCAAAAAATATGCTATGTCTATGAGGCACGCCGTAGTAGAGAGCTCCCATGATTTTGAGCACCTCTGGTTCTTCAACGCGCACTGCTAACACACGGTACCCGGGCCTCTACTATTTTCGCCTCGATCGAAAATGCGACCGCCGCGGACAAGACCGAAGCTGCGGGTTTCGGGTCTAGCCAAGCGCCATAACTACTAGACCACTGCGGCGGAAAGAAAATTAAAAACCGAGGCTGTGTAAGTATAGAACGCATATTGTGTTTATGGACATAAACACCATCTTAACACTTTCTTAACATTGCACATAGTTGCAACGCACCTACTGCGTTGCTACTATGTGCGATGTTAAGAAGGTGTTGATGCAAAGGGGCTATCAATAACATACGTACAAAAGGACATGTTGTTAGTTGGTTCATTTCGTGAAGGAATAGGTACGGCGCTAAATTAACGGGACACAGACAAAGCAGAACACACACTGGAGCCAGTGTGTGTTCTGCCTCGTCTGTGTCCCGTTAGTTTAGCGCCATACCTATTATTTCACGAATATAAGTGCGCAGGTGCGTTTTATATACATTATTAGAAATGTTTCAGTTCTGTGCACCCCAATGTAGTATAGTGTGTCGTATAACTTATGGAACTTCAACTCATCCTTACAAAATATTTGACGAATCTGAATGCGATGGTTCCTGCTCTAGTTTTTATGGCCTTGAAAAACCTACGAAGCATATACCGTTACCATAATATGTGTCTGTGATACCACCTTTCACCTTCGGTTGCCCATTGCATTTGTGAGAATATGCAGAGATATGCGTGCTCCGTCCACCATATAAGATTTGTAAATGTAAGCGTATGATTATTACGGTTACACATGATGTTTCTTAGCGCAAAATGCCAAGCACGAGCAAAGGGCGTCACCAGAAATCATAAAGAATAAAAAGGAAATAAGTGATTGCTTTGGCTTAGCGGTATATGCTTTTTGCAGCCATTCCTTAGGACCAACTGTTCCTTCGCGTTTAGCAATTCAATATACCTACTGAAATGTTCCGCATGGCTACTCCATTAATTCCATATGTTTCCCTAAGGATTATATGAAAATACAGACCTGTGAAATTTATGCGACAAATATATGGAATATGTATGTACTTCTTACGGAAACATGTGGAATTATTGGAATATGGAACGGGACATTTCAGTAGGCGTGCTATAACTGTTTTACCGACACTATCTAGATAGTAAACGGCAGCAAAATCGACAAGAATTCGAAAGAAGGGACCATAGAAACAAGCATCGTCGTTTAGGCCAGTTATTATGACGGAACAGGGAGAGAAGTATGTCAAGCGACTTTGCTCTAAGCAGTCGAGACTGGTATATTTATACTCGACCAAAACGCCAATTTGACGCTCCTTCTGCTAAACCGAAAAGAAAAGAATAAAGAGGGTCTTGTGATACCCAACTATACTCATAGCTTTAAAGTAAGATGGGCCGTGAGTGCGAGGCAAGGAGAATATTGACACATTTTCTATAGTTGCAGGGTACACGAAGGATCAAGGGGGCAAAAAACATTCGCAGTATGTTGTGATTACAGCGAAATACTAGCGCTTATATACCGCAAATGAACGCACTGCTGACGAAACATATTGTTCTGGCGATCTTTCTCTTATTTTGATAATTAACTTAGTTTAGAATTAAACCTCTGCAATAATTTTTGAGTATTTGCCAGTTGCCAAATAATAAAGCAGAGAAATCCACAAAGAAATGGAGAAAGGCGCGCAGATTAGCTAGCGCAGCGCTCTTTAACACCTCAGGTATATTACTGGTGGGCCAGCTAGAGTAGGTGAAATATGCAAAAATGTGGAGAAGGGAAATGAGGTTTTCACTGGCGATATACGGACTAAGATTGTCAACTGTCAAAGCCAGCGTGAAAGAACGAAGCAGTCGTGCGTTCACTGCTTCCTGTGGTGTGATAACTCAATTATACAAAAGATAAGGCGGTGCGAATAATCTCATTTCGAAACCGACGTCTTGCTCGGCAAAGCATGAACTTGGTCCCTTTGCGGCTGCGGTAGGATGCTAGATTTTCTCTATAATTACTGGACTGTTTCGAAAGGCAAGCTTTGCAAGTTCTTCACGCTGACTGCATCCTGGCTGGCCGAATGAATGATAGCGGTTGCTCGGCAGGCTGTTTACGCTGCATTTATGCGAATTCTTGAAGGTCTGACGGTGCAGAAAAGCTGCCACCTATCAAAACATGTAAAAAAAAAAACACCATGCTTGCGCGGAATCGCAGGACACTGACAGCGTAAGCTGGAGGAGCGACCTTCTTAGAGGCCATTGCAAACGCTTGGGGATCTAGCCAAGTGATCGGGTCATCAGCTATATCGAAGAGCCAAGTCAGGTTGCTGTCGGGGCTGCGCACGTAGCCTGTCGCGTGACGCATGGCACGATACAACGAAACTGCTTCACGAGGCAGCGCTTTGTAATAATGATGACGGAAAAGTTGAAGAGGATCGTTTCATAATGATGATGTTGATGATTCCTCCGTAATGGGTGCAGAGCTACAAACGATGCAGCCCTGTGTTCTTTCAAACGATTCCTCGCACTCGTTATGCAATCCACTTTCCTCGACGCTTAGTGGCGTATTACTATTTTGCCACGTAACGTTGCATTTGTTAATGCGATTCCTCGTCAGGCTTTATACATGTTTAGGTCTTTTAGCGATGATTTTTCAAGCACAGGCGTACTCAGTGGTAGAATGCTCTCCACACAGAGGGACGTGGGTTCGAATCCATCTCAGTCCTGATTATTTTTTTTTATAATATTGGCGCGATAGTGGTTGCGGACACCCGCGGCGGCGGACAACTACGGCGCCAAAAGCAGCCGTTGTTGTGATCTCGTAGCTTACGCCGTAAAACGGAAGACATGTTGAATGTCGAAACTGAACATGATAGTCTCAACGTTAATTAAGAGACAGGTAGCTATAGTATATCCACAATAGCGGTTTATACGAAACCGCGTGTCCGTTTCTATGTTCGAGTATGTGGGTAAGATTCTTGACGGCTCCATTTCAATGGAAGCAGAGAACAAGAACACTAGTGTACTTAAATTTTCCTGTACGTGAGTTAAGCACAGGCCGCATAAATTATTGCGGACCCCATAGGTACCGCGTTCCGCGTGATGATATTGTGGTTTTAGCCCGTGAAAACCGAGAATTTTTATGGTACATAAAAAGAGAAACTGCAGTCGGGACTTGAGAGTTAAAGCAAGTACCTATCATCGTGGCTCACAAAGCAGAACATTTTCATAGAAGTGGTTAAAAAGCGAATTTCGTCAATAATATAGTGCTCTTTCTTAAGGGAATGGGCGGGCGCAAGAGAATAAACTATAGGGATGATTACATTGTGGCAATATACAGATATGAGAGCCAAAATCTTAAGGGCACATTGTCTCAGCGTCATAATACATGGTAATTCCTAGTATCTTAGATGTAAAAAAAGATTTTAATAAACCGCTTATTTTTAAGGTGATAAGAATGTCTGCTGCTGAAAGAATATGAGTGCAAAAGAAAGAAAAATAGGTGTAATTTTAAAATACACCGCCAGGTCGGACATTAATGAAGAGCCCGAAATATTTTTTCTTGTTTCGAGGAGGTTACCAGCGATAACGGCGTCCACAATATCCTGGTCTTAGAATGAGCGTATACCTAAAATAGTGATGTCAAGTTTTGCTGGATGTGGCCCATGAATTGAGATGTTTTGTCCCTCTCTCAAAATGAGACCATATTGCGACATTTAGAGGCGGTTAGGACTAGTAGGTATTGGTGGATAGCGTCACGGTATCTCCTGAAAGAAAGTAATCAAAGTGAAATTCAAACAGTACTAAATGTAACCAAAAAACAGGTATGCTTTTCTTAAGTGAAAATGCTAACGTATTTTTTGAACCTGGTTCTATGGAAGGAAATTAATATTCGATGCATTTTTGCAAAAACGAAAAAAAAAATTCCGCCTGAAATCAATGCCTTGACCATTAAAGTTCAACCGTGAGCTGACGATGTCACGAAGAACAAAATGGCCATCCATGCGTCTCTTCAGGGTAGCGGGTACAAAAACATTGCAACATACATTGCAGCTTAAGAAATAGCTGACGCAGAAGCGAGGCGATTAAGACAGTAGGCTCTTAAAGCGTGCTGCTAGAGTCCCATAAACACCTCTTATTCTGTGTGGGTTCAAACAAAGCTTTTCATTTCTTTGTCGTGCGTTTCCGGGATTGTCTTTTCAGTGTGCTCTTAAACCGTTTCGCACACGAGGGAAGACAGCGAAAAGCCATAAACGAAGACAAAGCTCGGCAAACGTCGGGGGAGTAATGATGCGAGCTCGAATTTCATCCCCTATCTTTATTTTTGGCGACTTTTGTTCCGTTTTGCACTGGTGAGCTCCGGTCCGGCAGTCGTTTGGATGTAATGACCGTTAGCCTTCCGTTTTCGCCAGTGTCTCCCGTGTAAGCTTGGGAGGTAAAAAGAAAATAGAAAAGAAATAAAATATCCGAAAACAAGAGCGTGATAGGAAAAGTGTACTATATGCTTTGTTCCCTGCGCTTCAGCAAACGTACCAGCCACAAATTCAGGTCAACGACATAGGCCCGACAAGGCTAGTTCTCTGCGATGCATTGCCTGGCGCAATCTACCTTTTCATTTAGTCGTGGATTTCATTGTAGATTCAGCAGCAATAATTTAACCTCGTGAGGGCACAGAGTGAGACTGTGCGCCCTTATTAGCTCACGAGCGAACGCTACTGTGTACGAACGGTACACATTGTTAAGGAGGAAACGTCATATACTTCGCGTGAAGGTGACCTTGAAAAAAAAAGACCCAGTGAATATAAGGCACAAAAAAAAAACGAAAAAGAACTCCCGCTCTTTCCTCTCCGTGAGAACGCTTGAACAGCGATGCTGTTCTAGTTAAGTTTGTTCTCCTTTTTTATTTCTTTCGTTGTTTCTCGCTTGCCTCCTTCCTTTGTTTGTGCAGGTATGCCTGACCTACTGTTACAATGCAGCACTTGGGATTAAGGATTGGTTGTGGTTCATTAACGAGCGCCTTAATATAGCCACTCATGCAGTTCTTTCTTTGCTTTCGCGCTATGGAAATGCAGGCAGGCTAGGGGGATCAAACCGGCAACTTCGAGCTGAACACGCTAACACGCACACGCACTCCCCACAGCACCTCTAGTTTCCTGCACCTCGCGCGGTGCACTGCCTTCGAGATCGGCCCCCTATCTTGTACCGCTGGGATGATGGAAAGAGTGGGTCCCGCGCGCGAGAGGGAAGTGCGCTTGCAATTGGGCAACCACCAGCATGTTGTAGTGGGGAGGCGAAGAGTGCCACTATGTAATAGTTGGTCGAGGCCCTGTTCAAATTCTCAAACTCGCATTTAATTCGTTTGTTATATACAGCAAAATTTGCATTTAAGGGCACGAATGTAATACTAACGTGGCTGACAGGTCGTGCTAGAGATACCATTAATAGCATGTGGTCAATTATGTCATAGCTAACACTAATAAAGTCACGTGTGAGTCATGCCGGCAGGGTATGTGAGGGATAATGAGCGATATTCAGGTATGAGCCGCAAGTTATTGAAATTCAACCGTTACATCCCTTGCCAAATCCCATTCACCTGACAATCTACTGCCAGAGATTGTGTTTGAACCACTAGGTCCGGGGTTTGACTAGCGATAGTCATAGTTTTGCCTTTCTGTTTAAACGACAGGCAAGGACACATAAGACTTCTTTTCTTTTTGCTTTTATTGGTGAGTCCTGCCAAGCAGAAACCTGACCTTCAAGTGTCGTTGATGTTGCCGTTGAAGTTACTTCCATTTTTAGTGTTCGAGAGCAGAGTAACATTTATACTTAAGCTTTAAGTTAGCATTTGCCAACGATGGAACTTAAGCCATAGAGTGAAGCGTTCTTATTAACAAGTAGGGGAGAATGATAGAAACACTTACTGGATTACCGGTACATAATCACTGCCGTTCTGTGTCATAATGACAGCATGATTTGCAGATACTGCTGCAGGTACTAATGGGCGATTGGGCCTTTACAGGGGCGGGGTACAAATATGAGACAAAAAACCAACCCTTGCTTACATAAAGAAGCAGTGTATTGCTAAGGACAAGAAACCACGACATGTCATTACACAGAACTAAAATATGAAATCTGACGTCACAACAGTCATGCCAGACATGAGCACCAACGTATAGCCAATTTAATAGTATAACGAGTATAAAAAAGTTAAAGGGCAACTGATGAAATATATTTCTGAGAAGTGGTCGTAATAGCCAACTAAGTAATCGGCCTACGATTATTTTGACGAATGGAGACCGAAAAAAAATTCAAATCACGATTACTATTGAAAACAAGGAACTTAAGGGTGCTTCCAACTCTCTGGGAAGAGGAGTAGGAACCCGGATATTTTTCCTTCCGGTTAACCTCCCAGCCTTCCGCCCATCATCTCTCTCTCTCTCTGAGAAGAGGAGAGATCAGCGAATCTGTTGGGTACGTAGCCGTTGACGGTGGCATACGGAGGCACCACACAATCAAGCAAAGGTTCACTACACGTTACGCACACAGGCCCTCCTTCAACGGCCTCGGAAGAAATGCACTACATGAAAGCCGTGGCGGCGACTTCGCATTGCTGCGAGTCGCGCACGCCACCGATTGCGGCCAGGTTTCCGGCGAATCACGTACAGTGGCACACTGCCCACGCGTCGCCGAAAGGGTTCTCGATAATTCCTCACCGGAGGCTAGGGAGCGACGCCGCCGAGATATGCGTCGCGCTTGCTTTTGGCTTCCCTTGCCCGATCCTCGGGGTAACGCCCCTGAATACCTTCACCACGTTCTGTTTCAGTGCAGGCGCTATACCTCTGAGAATGAATCTGTCAGGGCAGCAGTACACCTTCCACGGAACTCCAGTCTAGAACTGCGGCATATCCTTGGCGCATGGCAAAACGTCGCTTGCACATCACCGCCACTAAAGCGCTGATGAGATTTCTGCGGGCCACGAGGCTCAACGAAGCTTTGTAAACAGCGTATGTGGTTGTATGCGATGTTCTGTATAATGCGTTTGTCAGTGTATGTATCATTATCATCACCTAGAACCTACAGTGGAATGTCAGGCCCACTGCCGGGCACACACCTCCAGAATCTCGTTAAAGGTTTCTTCCTCTGTTCTCGGGGTGGCATTCGCTCGACAGCCACGCGCACACTCGCACCCATGGGTGCGCCCCCGGTTGCGCCGATCAAAGAGAAACTGAACATGCCGCTAGTGCGAGCTCTTACATAATGATACAATAGAAAGACGCGACTGGTGGCCGAGACGTACGGTACAAATGAGCTAGGTCACGAAATGAAGACGGGAAAGCTAAGGTCCTGGAAAAAGCGCGGTCAAATGCACTGTTATTATTATTTTTTTTTACTATTCGAAGCTTGACAACGCTGCTAACATGGCCTTTAGTAAAACACCAAGAGTGGACGCGACATATCTGACGTTCTTGCCTACAAAACGAACTCCTGGGGCCTAGCTAAAAACAGCTTCTCCGTAAAATACTAGCTGTAGGGTGTAAAATGTTTTCAAAACTGTTTTCAAAACTATTTTCAAAACTGTTTTCAAATTGTCTTTTCTTAGATCATTGCATGAGAGCAGTGTACTGGCACGACTCGTAAACAGTAGCGAACGTTAGAGAGTGCGACTTATGCGCCAGCAATTACCGTGAACAAAATATTTCCCTAAATATCGGTCGCTGAGCTTGTGTGTATATTGGCGTGTTGACATTTTTGCGTATGTCCTGCGGAGGACAGAAACGTAGAGAATGGTCCAGCGTCTGAGGAAAATTGTCATACGCCCATTTGAAGCGCAACACTACAGGAATATAATGCGGACTTCTCCAAAAAGAAGCCTCCGCAATTGACTAAAACTTGCTTCTAGGCCTATATTTGAACTCGGGAGCAGTACCTTTACGACGGCGGCGCTCTGCTACGTCGAGAGCTATACGTGAAATTTCCCTTCTAAAGAAGCTCCCACAGATTTCTTGCATTACTGCACGTTGTGAATGGGCGCATAGGAATAATTTGTTCAATTTTTATATTAGTTTTATGTGCTACTATGTATCATAATCGACGTCGCTGCCCTGACGAAAACAAGTCCACTAGTCGAAACAGTGGCTCCTGCGACATTCCCTGTTCTCAATCGTATTTTGCGATCTTTTCATCGATTCAAGCATCCATCTTCCCCTGACCTTCTCTTCTAGTTTGGATTACGTATCGTAATATGATTTCTAATTTCTCTTTCGGGAAATAAGGTCTATCTTTTTTTGCCTGTAGAACACGAGCTACAATCCCATGGAATGTTTCTCGCGAAGAGCAAAACGGGTCTAAAATGTTTAGCAATGCCTCTCATTACTTTCACAAGTTCCGGGGGCGTTGAGTTCAAAAGAACTTGAGCTGATCTAAAAAAAGTTTGCCTTAGTGTCTTTTGTATTTTCTTCTCTTTGTTCAATGTTGCGTGTATTTCTCTTTCCTCTATATGTATTTTTTGCACCCAGCTGTGTCTGTTGGCATTTTCACCATAGTCAGAAATTTTCGTGTCGCGCGCAGATTTCCGCGTGGAAAATTTTACAGCCTGTCGAAGTCACCGTGCTAAGTCTTTCGTGGCCGTGAACGTTAAGCTCAAGTGCTATAACCGACTGGTTTGCGGTTCCAGTGCCAAACCGTAATGGCGTTTCTTTGAGCAGCATCTGTTGAAAAATTCTCTTATGGTACTGTGAAAATGTGCTTTTTGAAAACTGCTTTGCGCCTGATAGCTAGTTGATGTGGTTGAGTGAGGCGAAGGCTTTAAATGGCGCGTTCTACATAGCCAGGTTTTCAACATACGACGTCATCTTTATCGAGCCATGTAGATGCGGAGCAAAACATGTCTAACCACTATCCTACCTAAAAGAAAGTGCGTCTAAGCGCATTAGGTTCAGCGAGTACTCTCCGTCATACTGCGCCGAGAACTTCCCATAAGGGGACTCTTTATACTTCTAAAGCGCTACTCGCCAGTTCACCTTTCACGACTGCAACGTCGGCGTGAGTGCCGTTGTATTTGTGCCCACTAAACGCTGCCGGATTTGTATCACCCGCTATAAATGCACCGTGCACCAGGATGCCTCAAGGCAGTTCTGTTTGTACAAACTTCAAGAAGCTATAGCTCGCACCTTCCAGTAAGAGTACCTCTAGTATCAAGAACGGCGATTGTATCTACTGTTACTCGAGTTGTTACACACAGCCACATGCGCTCCACGCAGACGACAAAAACAGTTGCAATAAAACGTGACGCTGTGGGATAAAACGCTTTTAAGTAAAGCCTGTCATGTGTGTGTCTTTTTCGAGCTCTAACTACATTTGGTAAAGACAATGAGAATGTTTCTCTATTACTTCGCGCGGGACAGCGACATTTGAAGGCGGAAGATAGGCGAGACGTTTTCGTGAGTTGTTATTTCGAACAGGCTGCTCTGCTTGTCATATACTATCCTAATGTCTTGCTTGCATTGTGCCGCGACGATACATATCTGTTTCGTCATATGGATGATGGTCTGACAAAATTTTACGCAAAGGCAAACAGAACGGTATGTGGCAGCTATACCCGCAGGTCAAAGAAAAATACTTTACTGTATCTATCCTGTCAAAGAAAGACGTGACCATGGCTCGAACTTCACACAGCACTCGCTACTTAAAAGGCGTCAAAACGTACTCGACCTTCTGGAAAATTCTTCGTTGACTCGGCGTAATAACCTCGGTGAAAGAGAGCGCGGGACTCTGCCGAGATAGGAGCATTGAAAAGGCGAAGTGCTCTTGCTATACACACGTTCGACGTCAGCACCTTCGCGCCTTCGAACAATAGTTAACGAGGGAGCCGGCTCAGCGGGCGTGGCCGCACAATGGGTGCAGGCCGCCACTCTGCTAATTATGTGGCCCAGTCGGAAACGAACGCGTAGCGCCTCGGAAAAAAAAAAAGCTCTTCATACACTTTTCTCCGTTGCTACCGGCATCAGCCAATTCTTTGGCATTGGATATAGTGAATGTAAGGTTTGTCGGGCTTTGGGGGCAACGCTGAATTGTCATCGCTATAAGTATTCTCTCGGGCATTTCCCATTCTCTTTATTCGCTTTTCTGTGGGCTCAGCGTACCGGTGCACGCTTCGCTTTGTTCACGCGATGAACAATATGCCTTGAACCTTGTAAGTGAGGAATTGAACACGCTCACTCTATGAGAAATGAATAATGGGAGACCAAGCAGCCAACCAGGTTCCTTTATTCTTGAATATTACATGGAATGAAGGAAGGAAGGGAAAACAGAAAGGCAGGGAGGTTAACCAGAAAAGCGTCCGGGTGGCTACCCTACACTGGGGGAATGGCAAGGGGGAATAGAAAGATGGGAGAGAAGAGGAAGAAGGGGAATAATGAAAAAGACGTTATAGGAGAAGTCCAACTGTCAAAGGCGTTCGCGCAAACCAGTAATCTTCAAAAAGCGCAAAAGTGCTTTTAGTGCCTTGTGGGCCGACGAGCGATGAGGGCGGTGTTCGAGCAGCACCTGTACGGAAAGTGGCCGATCGTCAAAGGTGGCGTAGTGTCTGAGCAAGTGTTTTCCTTTCCGCGACGAATCGCGGACAGTGGCACAGCAAATGGTCCAGGGTTTCGTCGGTGTCACACATCTCGTATGTTGCACTGTCGATCGCTCCAATCAATGCGGAGTATGCCTTTGTGAAGGCAACTCCCAGCCAAAGTCGACAAAGAAGCGAGGCCTCATGTCGAGGAAGTCCTGATGGAGGGCGGAGATGCAGGAAAGGGTCTAGCTGGTACAGTCGCGTTCGTCTGAATGTTTGGTGAGTTCCACTGAACCATTGAGAGACGGCATGCCAGGTGTCGAAGCTGCATTGCAGCATCTGTCCTTGAGAGTGGAATTGAAACAAGGTTCGCTTCTTGATGTGAAGTGCGAGCTGCTCTATCTGCGGAATCGTTGCCGCTGATTCCGCAGTGACTGGGCACCCACTGAAAGTCAATCTCGTGGCCATTTTTTCTGAGGTGGTGGTGAAGCACGATTGCATCGTACGTCAGCTGCTCGTGGCATCCGCGCCTACGAGCTGACCGTATGCACTGCAACGCCGCCTTCGAGTCCGAAAACACAGCCCATTTTCTTGGCCTCTCAGTACGGATGAATTCTAGTGCACGACGTAGAGCCGTGAGTTCTGCCGCCGTGGACGTCGTGACATGAAACGTCTTCAGTCGAAGCGTTATCCCCTGCGTTGGTACGACCACCGCTCCGCCAGAACTGGAAGACGTAGTCGATCCATCGGTGTATACGTGTACGTGGTTACCGTACCATTTGTACAACAGGTGTAAGCTCAGTTGCTTTAGCGCAGATACTGGTAGATCTGTCTTCTTCTGTACCCCAGGTACAGAAGAAGACAGAAGAAGACAGATTGACATTTTTCAATGACATATTTCAATTGGCAGCAAGGGACTGCTAAAATTTTTATTTAAGGCAGATATCGTTTGATTCTGCTTGACATTTCTATGGCCACTAAAATGGCGGTCGATGAACCCTTTATAAGAGCACCCACTGTACGTTATGTATTTCATTCTTTCTCTCTACCGAGAATTATCAAGCGTTGCAGCGGCCGTAATTTGTTCTCGTAAGGCATTCTGAGCAGTTTTCCACGAAGGTTTCTCTTTTGTAATAAAAACTAGAAGAGAAGCTCAGGGTAAGATGGAGGCTTAAATAGTACTTTTGTAATAAGAACGACGTGAAGAGTCTACATATGTCCTCACTAATGCCATTTAATGCAGCTTCCAGTAAAAACGCCGCTGTGAATGACAGTAATGGGTATCGTCTATAGCACAGCAGCCAATATCAAGAGTGAACGAATGTCTCCAAATCGAACAATGTCGTGAAACTCTCTCTCTCTCTCTTCTCTATGTTTCAATGCGCGCCAATTGCGCTCGCGACGTTTGAGACGGATATGCCTTCTCGTGAGACAGGCGGAGAGAAGTGCTGTTTGCCCCCTTTTCTTTTTTCTATCTTGGTCAAGAAAGCGCCTGTTCCAGAGCCATTGCTTTCGCATTTCTCTATTCTACATTCGTTTGTTGTCTCGCTTCATATTGTGGGAATTTATATTTCCTCGCTCTGTCTGCAGGCACTAGGAAGGTCATCCTTTTGTGCCATGCGAACCTGGGGAGATGTCGGAACCCAGACAATAAAAGATGAACAGACAAACGCATAAAAAGAAGGAGAAGGAGAAAAGAAAAAAAAAAACGAAGCGCCTTGCGTTCTTAAGCGCGCACTGAGAAAGGGTTCAGCCTTCTGCAATGACATCCATTGCTCGCCGCCATGGCGCACGTAGGAATTCTCATATGCGTTTTCCAGGCGCCCCTGTGCCCGATCCGCATGAAAGAGTTGGAATTCGGGACGGTAAATACGCCTTTGCAGCGTCGGTAGGGACAGGTTATGGAGGACACCACCAATTGCTCGCCTCTAATACTAGAGTTCTCGTGATGGTACCGGGCGAAAGGACAAGTCCAGAAGGAAAAAAAAATAAATGATGAAACGCACAACGTGGATGCCAGGCCGCGGTACGCTGAAGTTATGAAATGATTGAGCAGGCGAAGTACTGAACCGTTTTTCTGGCTTATGTATTGCGTTTATTTTCTCTAGATTTTGCTTGGTTATTTGGAAAAAAGAACGAGGAAAGTAGAATAAGGCAGAAATTTATCCTTAGGATTTGCGGACATCTTTCACCGCCGTCATGCCCGCATAATTGCCAGTTGGTTGCAGGGTAAGGAAAGTCCTGCCATCGAGCAGATATATTTAAGGTGGCTCAAGCTTTTACAATCTAATTTCATGGTGTTTTATATAGAACTAATTCAAATTGCTACAATAAACTTGCAGCCCCTCCACGGTGGTCTAGTGGCTATGGTACTCGGCTGCTGATCCGAGGGTCGCGGGTTCGAATCCCGGCGGCGGCGGCTGCATTTCGATGGAGGCGAAATGTTGAAGCCCGTGTGCTGTGCGATGTCGGTGCGCGTTAAAGAACCCCAGGTGGTCGAAATTTCCGGAGACCTCCACTATGGCGTCTCTCATAATCAGAGCTGGTTTTGGGACGTTAAACCCCCCAAATCAATCACTCACAATAAACTAGCATTGCTCATGTAAAAACGGGAAGATTGGTTTTCTGTTTCATTTTCTTATTTCATTTGTCCGAATTGCATATTCCTATAGCTATCTCATTGCGAAGCATTTATCTGGGTAGTCGTGCTTGTTGCGCTGTGCTTGTGTCCACTACTTTTTTTTTCTGTAATGGCTCGTACTATTCACGAAAAAGGAATAAGAATTACATTGACGTTACCTTTAAGCATACCAGATGGTGTTTTAGATGTTAAAACAAGTATTCAGCATACATCACCCCTCTCACACCCCCCACCCCCCCTTTCCATTTATTCCTTTGGAATTCTGAGTGTTTCTTTCTGTCTAGTTGCAGCGGTATGAAGAACCCGCAGGCCTACTTTGATTTTCGCATTTTGATTATGTTAATTAATGTTCGCCATCATGATTCCCAGCTGCAACACTGCAAAGGACAAACGCGGTGATTGGTACATTTTAGCAAAACAATAAAAGCCGAGGCTCTTATTGCGCACTGGTCTCATGAAATCTGGCTGCAATTCTAAGGAACAAGGCGTAAATACGACATGCGCGTAAAACTACCGAGGTGTTGTACACATAAGGAAAATTTCAGCGCACCGCTTAAATTCGAACCGCTTAAACCACTAATGCAATATGCAGGAATGTGGGAAAAGTTGTTAACGTTCGGCGTTCACTGTCCTCTTGAACAACTCAAAGCGCTTTTTTTTTTGCGATTACACCGGGAAAACATTTAATAAAGGTAAGTACGAGATTTTAAAGAAAGTTGGCTCAGGTGCAACACCTGCAACTAATAACATTGATAGCGCATTAAAATACATTTAATCCTATTGTAGACGTATTTACTACGGATGTAAGCTCTTCGCCCCTAGAGAAAACAGTCGGGACATGAAAACCACAGCTTGCCGATATTGTTCCGGCTCAACTGGCATGGTAGCTCAGTGGCAGAGGCGTGTCATTCCCGAACGCTACAGGTCGTGCGTACAGTGTTGGCCGTTCCAACCGCATTTAATGTGAAGAAAATTAAGTACGACTGCTTACGTAGATACTACTCATTGCAAATTCGGTCAAAAAATCAGCAGCCTATTCCAACCCTTATAACCAGTGGTTCATGGGTGTGAAAACCCATAACTTGCGCTCTTCGGTGGCTCGGCTTGCGATGCGTTTGTATGTAATCAGGGGTCTCTGATGCTACGCAGACCACAGGCATGAATAAGCCTTAAAGAAGTACAGTGCACAACGAGACACTCAGCTCTGTGTCTGTCTCGTGTATCGTTGTCCTTGTTTGTCGCGCTGTTCTTGCGTTAATATTTTTTTCCAATACAGTGCTTTCATGTCGAAAACAGAGCAGGAAGAGGGCGTAGGCCTGGCTTGTAAAAGGAAATGACATGATGCTATAGGTTAGCAGATGTCCCCTGTTAACGGTTTACAAACAGAAAGTAAGCGAAACGATGTCCCTTACTTATTCCATTCTCGCACTTACTGTGTCGATCGTCTCGCTGCTGAGCAATTATATTGAGCGAACGTTCTTGTTCACTGATTTCGTGTGCATTTATGGACATTTACGAACTACAGGAGTAAACGTGCTGGTCAATCAGAAAATAAAGCATCGCTGAAATAGGTGATAGCACACCAATTAAACGGCAACTATCCGTACCCAGAGGAACTTGCACAGTTCGGTAGCCCGGCACGCAGTTAATGCAGCACCACCATCGACCAGCACGTATGCATGTTACTTTCGTTATCTCTGGTACGTAAGAGCTGTCCTGAAAAAAAAAAGACTAAAGCAGTAAATCAATTTGCAGGGTTCTCTCAGAATTCAAACTTAGCACACGTTTTCCACTCCCGGCTCCCCTGCTTCAACCGCCGCTTCAGTTGGAGTGTTTTCTTTTTCTTTTATCTACACAACGTTTAGAAACCGTTGTTACCAGCCCAGAATTGTGTGCCTTCTAAAGCTTTCCCCTCACATTGCAGGCACGTGACCGCTGTCTTAAGCACGTGACTGCCAAGCACATTGTTAAAGGCACCGCGTCCTCGAACTCGCAGGGAGTAAGCTCGTTGATCTCCCCTCTCAGTATTTTCCAATTCGTTGGCTCCCCACCTCGAACCACCTATTCCCGTATCGACGGGGTTCTCTCCCGATGTGCTTCAGCGACGGCGAAGTGAAGGCGTTAATTTTAAAAGCCCCTGGTTCGGCACGTGCCGGGGTCCCCACGCACCGGGAAGCGACGAGAACGTGCTCTGGAGAGATAACACATCCGGGAGGAAGATAGGGTACGCGTTTTCCTATGTCTGTGGCAGGTCTGGATGAGAAGATACGGCAGCGCAGGAAAGCTGAGCAAGCAGACCGGCACACGTAAAACCAGGCCGATACATTTAGCAGATGAGAGGGACCTGCGCTCCCGTTGTCCCTTTCTTGTTTGCTTTATACCAAAGTAGGGGCTGATAATGAAACATAATGAAGAATTTTAACACGATGGAAAAATGTTCGCATTTAAAATATCATAAATTCGGAAAAATGGGAATAAGTAGACCCTTTTTATATATTTTTGATTTGGACCTAATGGCAAATGTTGAATCGGTTTAAAGAACTTGGGATCAGAATATTTTTGGGGAATTTATTGTTCCTTTTTCGTTTATAGTTTGCTTGTTAGGAGAAAAAATGGCCTTAATGCTTCAGTCACGTTGTGATTTTTCCGCCACGCCGTTGCCAACACGTGAGATGACGTCCCAGTTTTGTAGTTTTGATTTTATTTGTAGTGGAAGTTGCCAGGTGTTTCAGTGGGATAATTTGAGGCTTGGTAACATCAATATACAGCTGTTTCACATTACTGCGCAGTTTATCTTTAGCAAGAAATAATTAAGTAGGAACTATCAAGGTACATTAGGACATGGTGAGATGGAACGTGAATGCCAGAGACTCTGCCATGTTTCATTTTACTGACTTTTTGGTTTTGTGAGAGACCTGAAGGTGTTTTTTATTCAATATAAGTATCATGCTTGTTACTAAAGAAACGTGTCACAGTAGTACATGCTTAGAGATAGTTGGTGTATTGTTTCAAAAAGTGAGGATTGTGCCGAAAGAACTACATACAAGGGAGAGAGACGACGACACTTGCGCAAACTTGCAACTGTTTATTCACATCTTAGCATTCAATGTACATCACACAAAGAAGGCAGAAACCATGCAAGAGGTACCTTACTTGCGCACAGCGATATGAATTAAAAAAACAAGTGATGAAAAGACGTGCTTAAACACATATGTATAAACGCACCTTCACTTTCATGAAGAGTGAGGGAGGAGGTGCTCATGCAATCACTACAAGCTATATCGATGAGGAAAGCCTCAATCAGCTCACCGGCTGTTTTGTCTTGAGTAGCGAAAACATGACGGGAATTATCGCCATGTATCCAGAACATGAACTTTTTTTCCCAGATGGGCCAAGGAAGCGAGCGTAAATATTGTGGGCATATGTCATCAACATTGAAAGGTTTCCGCATCAGAGCATCAGAGGAACATACTTTTTAACGGTTCATTCCAGTGGCTGCCGACGTCCGCTGGCTGCGCGCGGATCGTCCAAGACTCTTCAGCGTCAAGTAACCCGGTATGCCCGAAGAAGGTGTGGGTGAGTGACTGATACGTCACCGTACTGCCTCCTTTTTCACAAGGTTTTCCTGTGGTGTACGTACAGCAGGTTATTAGTAGGCAATACATGTGTGCTTCAGCAAATGTTAGTTCATATTACGACAGCAGCTGTCGTGTGCCAAGCGGTCTATGGCCTGCACTAGAAAACAGTGCTAATACAAGAACAGCAGGCTGCGTGCTGTACCTTTCAGGCATTTCTTTCCCTTCTGCACAAATTAATGAGCCCGGCATAAATTTATCGTATAATTTGCTTACCTATTCGTTTTTATGTAGATGTTTATTCTAATATTATCGCTGACTGTCGTGGGACGACTAATAGTAAGCCTAAGTCTTTTTGCCCCCGTTCGTGCTTCTAAATTATTTGTGCTGCAATTTCAAACACGTAATGATTTTTTCCATTGTTGCAAGGAAGCGACTTGACTAATAACATGTGTAAAGTGCCTAGTTCCTGGTGTAGCTGCTCGTACAGAGTGCCATCAACTGTTCACTAGTATGCAGAAAATGTTCTTAAGCGCGTTCTTCGACGGCCAATATTAACGACCGGCAAAGCAACAAATTTTTCTCATCGCGCGGCAGAGAGGCCATCGTACTGACCCTTAATAGCATCGTAACGCTCTCGCAAGTGTGTGTCGTACGAAACATTTTTTTTTTGCTTGGCAGAAGAATACGTGTACACTTTGCGTAGGAGATTTGCCATGCAGTGCGGCATAATCATATAGCAATAATGCAAGAGGGACGATGCCACAACGTAATCAATATACTTCGGTATTAAAAAAGTGTTAGTGGAATGTGACGGGGCGGCAGTGTGTTGTTGTGCGACTGATGAAGTCCTACAGTTTTGTTATTTTGCTGCGTGAAGATGAAGGGATTCAGGCGCACTTATTCTGCGATTTCAACGAAGTAGGAATAACCTTTGCATGAAAAGAAAAGCAGAATATATCTTAGCGAGCGAAAGAACCGCCTTGAATTGATGGGTGGGTCCACAGCACTCGGCACAAGGCAGTCACCTATGTAGGAATAAAATGAAATACTTTCTTATTCGATAAAATTAAGGGTAGCAAAAGAGATATTGGTGTGGCAGGAACGCTCTTTCGAATTTACTCCATTCTCCTTCTTGCGACCTGCTTTCTGCTCGGATGCCTCGAAAGTCGCGTATGGAAACGCTTTGCGTCTTTGCCGGCAAATGCCGTTGTTGTTTTTCTCGCGAATCGCATAGTATATAGAAAACGCAGTCGAAGATTCCGAGGAAGGGACGTCAAAATGCGACGACCAGCTCGGAAAAACTCCTTGCTTCGCCGTTACATCCTTTCGCGTTTTTACTCTCCAACCAGTCTTCATTCACGTGTTCGCACGAGGTTACGTGCATATACACTCAAGCACCGTACAGTGCGCGCGGGAAAAGATGCCAAAGCATCTATCTCGATTCTACCCGTACTCGCTGTTTCTTCGTCTTTTTTCTTATGCCGTTTGGAACTCGACTCTTTCGTCAATTCGACTTTTAACTTGTCTGCGTTGTCTCCGAAAGAACGGCACCTTTAGAATGCACGTATCGTTCCAAGTTTATGACGTACCGATCGCTGGGCTTGTACTGTCACGAGCTAAAGTTTAGGTGGTAAGAAGGCTGGTATTGACATCGTCACACTTGTGGCGGAACACACTTTCTATTGTTTCACTCCACTGCTGGCTAGTGTGACCTGCGTGTTTCTAGCTATTATGAAAATTGCTTTGAAGTACGTTTGGGTGTTGTGGGAGTTATTTTGTCTGGAGTTTCAGTGATGAGGCTGTTATCATGTCTAGAACTTATTTTCCTCAAATGGGAAATGGCTGAGGGCGAACTTTAGGGCCGCCGTTTTGCTATTTCTGCTTGACCATATGCATGACGTTATTGCTGTTGGGAATAATGCCTGAATATTATTCTTATCAGGTGACACGTCACGCAGCAGGTCACGGAAATGTATCACGCCATAGGCAAGTTACAATCACCTACGTGGCATTTGCATTTGCAGTGCTGAAAAACCCTTAACTTCTGCAGAAGTACTGGTGGCTAGAGGCTTAGTTCTAATGATTAATAAGTTGACGAGGGAAACACATAGATAGTAGGATACGTTGATAACGATCAATGATAACGAAAACTTAGCGCCATTTGTAATCTAACCCAGTGGGTGTATTGCCACGTAAAATAGAGGAAAGCAACACAAAACGGCTCTACATGTTTGAAGCTCGCAGTTAAGAACGACAAGTATAGCACTAAGCAGGAAAGACTGATAGTTCCTGCAACTAACAATGTGCGAAATAGATCAATACGCTATTTTTTATGAGCGTACATAATTTTCGCTACCGCCTCACGCTCATCACAGCTTAACGTTCATGATGTTGAAATAATCATATGCCTCATAAGTCGAAGCATCCGGTTTCCTTGTAGTAGTCGGCCACAACACGATGGCCGCAAATAATTTGTCAGTGATAAAGCACCAGGTAAATCAGATGACGATGTAATTATTCACACAAAATGTGCTCGTGTCGACGTAACATGTCTCAGTCTGGTTCATGTAAAGGGAGACAATTACTTTAAGATGTAGTTTCCTAAAATATAATTAAATGACTTTAAAATCTAATGTGCTCCTTAATGTTAGCATCCATCACTTCTCCCTCGGGTACCAGATGATCACGCTTTTGAGGTATGGCTTACAAGTCGTGTGCCTAATGCGTGCCCGACAAAATGTGTTGCCTCTTGAAGACGAGGAAGTGATGGCCAGATCGGGAATGCAAGGGCAAGCGCACATGGATGACTTGGACATAGAGCCTTCGCATTCAGTTTCCTTGGAATTAGTGAAAACGACTGGCAGTTTCTTACGTGTGACGGCTAGGAAGTACGACATGACGTGTATAGTTATGGCAGTTACCTGTTTACAAAACCATACGCATAACATGAAACGAGATCTGAAATGGAAACATATCAAACAATAGCATGAAGAAGATTGGATCGTCGTGTTCCATGTGGCCTCACCGAGAGCCAGTGAAGAGACAGTAAGAAAGTAAAGTAGCCGCACAATTTAGGTTTAAATGCATGAGCATGAAATCATTGCAACGACCTTGAAATGTAGGTTTAGGTGATGTTTAGACCCTTCCTGATTTATTGCGTAAACGTGTACGACATAAATGGGGTGAAAAGGACAAAAATGAGGTTAATATTTAGGTACACACAAACACACACACACGTTCTCTCTCTCTATCTCACACACACACACACACACATATACAAACACCGCTAAAGAATGGGCGTACGGCGATGAATACTATGTGGCAAACTTGAAAGTTCATACGCACGCTCAAGCGGACAAAACGTGGGGCGAATACGGTGAAGATGAAGAGCTCGCAGTAACACGGCAGTAACTAAGGTCTACGTTCTTGAACAAACAAAACGGTCCGTAATATGGAGGGGGGATACATAAAGAAACTGCATCCTTAAGCAAGTTACTCCGTCTTCGTCAGTCAGGCTAATACGCTCCAGTGGGTCTGCAAACACGTTCTCTTCCCGAGAGGTCCACGTCTCCTGAAAACAATGTTTTCTTTTCGACCTTCTTTTTTAGGACATATTTTTTTTTCTGAAACAGACAGCCGTGATAGCATGGCACTTACCGTATAGTGCTTGTGCAAACGAGCGTCAGCCCCATTGCGACCACTTTCTTCTTACCGCCTTTCTGGCTGTTTGCCTTCGTTGGAATACAGGGGGAGACTATATATCAGGCTATCCGTTTCTGTGAGAATGTTTGCGTTGACCGTCTCTTCGTGTTTAATCTTCGCACGAACCGGTATGGGCTGCGCTGTTTCAATAGAAGACGAAAATACGTACGTTGTTACGCTCGCCAATATAGATCTACTTTGCCACGTGTTTGACATTGTTAGCTGCATTTACTTTTACTTTGTAGGACAGACGACCCAGGTTTAGTTAAACAGTGAATGTTGCGAGTGTGTCGCGGAATACGTGCTTGTACATTTATGGTGACACTAGAAAGGTAGGAAACCATGCGTAATTTAGTTTGAAAAGTATAGTATTAATTTTCTTGTGTCTGGAGGATTATTCACTTACATTTTTCGGCATTCTTATGTTCTACACGTCTCCCAGACTACGCGTAGTAAATTTTACGCATTCGGCGTGCTTGGTAATTTGCAGTGTATTCTTTTTTTATTTCATTCTTTTGTCGTTACAGTTCTATATTAAACTTCTTTGAGGAAGATTAATCACAACATTGTGTAACGGTTGATACTGATGTGTAAATATGATAGTAATTTTGAACTAAAAACCAACTACTTGTGCGTAACTTCCACTATCACTCTTCTGTTCCATTTCTTCTTCTTATAAACTTTTGCTCAAGTGCTGACCTCTGTCGCTCACCGCCGATGAGCCGTTGGGGCTTTGTTAATGCTGTCACTGTACAGCTTTTTCACTGACGACCTTTATTTTCCCCAGAAATGTTCTTTTTTGTTATTGCGCAAACTAAAGTTGATTGATTGACTGACTGATTGGTTTATATCCCTAACTATTAAGAGCTGTGACTTGTGAAAGGGTGCTAACTTTGCACGAGTGGCCCCGCCACGGTGGTCTAGTGGCTAAGGTACTCGGCTGCTGATCCGAGGGTCGCGGGATCGAATCCCGGCCGCGGCGGCTGCATTTCGATGGAGGCGAAATGTTGAGGCCCGTGTGCTGTGCGATGTCAGTGCACGTTAAAGAACCCCAGGTGGTCAAAACTTCCGGAGCCCTCCACTACGGCGTCTCTCATAATCAGAACTGGTTTTGGGACGTAAAACCCCACAAAACAACAACAACAACTTTGCACGAGTGCACGAATGTTAAACACACCTTCACGAATGCACAGGTGAGGCCGCGGTGTGCGTTGTATTATAGGAATCACAATATCACGCGTGCTGTTGTATGCAACTAATTTTGTGGGTCGAAGACCACCTTCCAATTGACATCCATTTATTGGTGACCGGAAGCCATAGTCTTATATTGCCGAGAAGACAGATTCACCGATCATTACGACATCACAACACTCAGAACTGCAGAACCTGAGTGTGATGTTCCGATTAAGCGACATGTGATGCAAAACATTCGATTGAGATTTGGTATTGTGGCAATAAAGGTTCCTTTCGCATTTTCTAGCGACATTAAACAGGCATATATTCAAGGAGACCGGGATACACAAAGGTTTCAAAGGAATTAACACAAAGATTATGTACGCACTATTTCGCGGACAGTCGGGACCCGATTGCTTGAGAGGATTGTAAAGATGTAGAAATAAGCTGGCTGAATAAATAATAGCTGTAAAGACAAATTATTTCATTGATAGATTTATACAAGTCCGAACTTACACTAATGAAGAACGGCGAGGGCTTACTAATCTAACTAAACGTAGAGGCGTGTACAAGTAAGTAAGCCGCATGAAGTATTGCCATGCTTGAATTTTGTCTGTACGCCTGATAAGAACTACTTTTGCTTTTTACACCACTCAGCGTTCTACATGGATAAGACACCGCATTTGCTAACTTTATCACTTGTTTTTAGAATCTGTGTCTTTTCGCCCACGTCCGTTAATGAAGAGACCGTTTTGATCAAGTACTTAAAGACGCATGTCCTTTTGTGATTACGACACAAGGCCCGTACCCGTCTAACGTACTGCACCTTCTCTTCGGTCTTACATTATGCCTAAGCTTGCAAATATGATGCTTACAGTTAGTCTGTCCCGCGATAACGGATGCGTTGCTTATGTCCAATATACAAAAGAAAAAGAGGAAACTTCAGAACATTTTGCATTGCCACCCCATTTTCATGTTCTCGATTTTAGTGATAATTGCAGGCGTGAATGCTTTAAAAAATAAACAGGACGTCATATCTGTCTGAGTTTAGCTGCGGAATAAAATATCTAAAGACCAAGATCTAATTGTTATTAAGGACAAAGTTGTTGAAAACATTCGACACAAGCACTAGACTTTCGCTTGATTCTTAGACCTTTCGCTAGCGTTCGGTTGCGTGCAGCATTATTCTCGCGCGCACTATGTTCCTACTGTGTAATTGCTAGCTGTGTAATTTGACATCACCCGTCGTGTAAGAATAGCGCAGGCGGCATAAACGAGCCGCACACGACAATTATGATGATCACGTTTGATTATGTAGACGTCCAAAACTGAAGACGTGGCGGCAGTCAGCAGGTTCTAGGAAAGCGACAAGCTGAACTTCGCTGTGATGGCGGCGTCAATAGGAATATGAGGCCAAGGTCGTAAACTACATATTTTTGACAGCAACGCGCTAACTTCATAGTTACCTTGTATTTGTTATAGACGTTAGGCACACTGCGCCTCACAGACAAAATACCACATGAAAACCAAGTGCAAAAAAAAAAAAAAGCGCGACTCACCCAGATACCTTAGGAAGAACTTTGTCGTTTTGTTTGTCACTTTAGCTGACATTCTTGTTATGTATATCCTTAATGAAACGATCAGAGTTTGGTCAACATTTGGCTCGGTTTTTCAAATATTTCCTGCATCGTAGATGATCCTGGCAGCAAGACATAAGAGGTAAATGTTGGTGCCAGTATTTTGTCTGGTGGCTGTAGCCAATTCTACAAAATTTGACCTCCTGTGTCGTCGTTGACAAATTATCTGTGTCACACTGGAAGACGAATCACCTCTTATTAGGGATTAGTAGAGGCGACGATTCTTTAACAGACGGCGCAATTTCCGTTGAGATGAAACCACAGCGCGTTTTCTGATTTACGGCCATTGATGATTATGTTAAAGATGCACAAAAAACACTCTTACGCGTTTTTTGCTTTTATTCGAGCTTTCAAACTCTATTGTTCTTCCAAGCCTGAGATGCAGCCCCGAGAAGACTGTGATGCCCTATGGTTTCGAGTTGTAACATTATTGAAGGGGATGCTTGAGACTAATAATTTTGCGTTTTCGTTCACCAAAGTTAAATTTTATTTCCTTTGCTTTTCGTTTGCTCCATTGCATTCATTCCGATATCATATTTCTTTTTCTATTTTAAAATATGTTTATTGGTCACCGGGGCTATATAGAGCCGGCCATTTGAGCACGAAAGGCTGCGATCGAAGCGCTGGAAGTGGCCACCTATTACAGCTTTCGTCTTATTTGTTACATATTTATTAAATTTCGGATGAACTCATTTTCGCGTTATACTCTTTCGAAGATAACACCATCCCTTGGCTGAATTCCCAGATGGATGTATGCACCAGTAAGGCTCGGAACTTACATGGGGAAATTCCATGATGCCGAGCTGTGGCGTTCAAGACGATTCATCGCGACAAAATAGCTGGTAGCTGGTTTTAACGAAGTGATGGCCTTATCGGGAGCCTATGACTTAAATGGACACTAAAGTGACAAATGATGTTTTTCTTTTTTTTTAGTGTGAGTAAAGCTCATTTTAACGTTACCAAGGCCACCCCTCTTGGGTGGAGAAGGCACTCAATAATCAAGAAAGTGAGTAAAATAAAATACAAGTGGCGGCTCCTGCTCCGATGTCCCCACACTAGCATGCGTGACGTCATAATATGTGACGGCGTCTACTAAGTTTTAAATAATTGTTTATGCGTAAAATTGGTATACGTTGCGTTCTAAGGAAACAAGAGCGAATAGAATGCGAGTGCGAATAGAATGAATGGGGCTCGTAACGTCATCTCCTCCATGTTTATGCGCGGAATTCCAATGTGGCACTTCGAGCTCGATTTATTTTTTCTGCTAAAATCTGACGTCATTTTTCGAACAATAGTTTTGACACTCCGAAGCACTTATTTGTGTCAGTCTAGTGCTCTGAGAGGGCGTAATTTGCACAAACCTGTAAATGAAAAGATAGTGTAAAGGAGAAAGATGTCAGATATAAGCTAAAATTCGCTGCTAGGAACGTCGAAAACATCGGGCACAGAGAAGCTTCCCCGTGGCCTTGCTGAATGAAGGTAGGGAAATGTGGAAATGTGTGAGTGTTTCATGCGGCTTCTCAACAATCATTACCCTGAGTACAAGGAAACCGCAGTGAGATATAAAAAAGAAACTAAAATATACATGATGTGTTGAAAGATATTCCGAATAAACTACATTAAAAGCGCAATATATTGAGCCGCCTTGAAAAGTGCCATAAACGTTTCCTCTAACGGATTTAAAGATAAGATGTCGTAGGGCTATGTATTCTCATTAATTCTTTAGCTTGATTACGCATGGGAATCGAGCGAGACAGATGTTGAATGCCAGTGCATTTTTTTTCTTCGGGAGGTTGTCCTTAGGAATAACAAGAGTGTATTCAAATTCCAGAAATAGAGTTGTTATACCACGGAAAAAAAAGTTCTCTACGTTTCTCTATGTCTCAAGAAAAAACTAACAATTTACTCATTTGTACACCTATTGTAGTTAGCACCAAACTCACAGTGAGTATGGGAAATGCTTCATTTAGTTACTTTGGCACCTGAAATATTGTGGACTATCTTATGAACGAACTCGTCCCGATTTCTCCAAGTAAAAACCATACCACCGCCAATTTTCTGTTGTCATTTCTCCGTGTCTTCTGAGCGCGATTACGGAACACCATAAAACAACCCGTCAAAATTACGATGCTTATGTCCATTCGAAGAAAGATGCTCTCTGGTAAGTCAAACCGAAGCTGAACCTTTCGTTAATGAATGTTACGCCGCTACTTTAGGATAAACGGGGTTTGTTGCAATGAATTTAACCGAAAGAAATAAGAGGTGTAAGCTCGGGTGAGAGAAAGACTTGTGCACGATTTAAGAGATATTTCTGGCACAGAACAGAAGAATTAGGCTATTTCGGAATTTCAGCATCTGTGAGAAAACAAACCGCTCAATAGGTTAGCAAATTATGCTGGGAAGCAAAACAACACGAATACTCCCAGTCACCAGAGAAAACGCAGAGTCTCTTTTCACTATGGAGTTTTAAAAATTCTACAACTTAGCCTGGACTTTTTACAATTAGAGAGTCGTTAATGTCGACAATATTTAGGGATTTAAGCAGGCAGGTGGTTAGTACCTTCCGTCGAGTCCCTTTCTCGATTGCTTCTGCTGTTGTGGACTCATTGTGATGATCACTTGACGCTGTAAGTCAACTCATCGTGCCTGCTTTTTCTCTTATTTCGGATTTGGAATGGCAGAATATTTCTCAATTGACTTATACATGGTTATGCACGACTGAATTTTACTATCGATGTTAGCTTTTCCTTAATGAATGGCAAGGCTTACAACGGCGTGTCTTCGTAAGTGCTCCATTTCAACAGCCAGTAAGTTTTACTAAGGGCATCTCCATGATGAGACTTGGCTGGAAACTTGAATTAACGAGCCTAATACAGTACCGTTCGTGGATACGTTGCGTGGGCATGTATTAAGGAAAAGCGACTTGCGATGAAGAAGTTCGTAAGAAAAAATTTCAGACATGTTATGAGAAAGTAGTGATTTCTGGGGTTTTACATCCCAAAGCCACGCTATGATTATAAGGGACGCCCTAGTGGACAACTCAGGAAATTTAGACCACCTGGGGTTTAACATGCATTAACATCGCGCTGTACACGGGCCCCAACATTTCCCCTCCATCGAAATGCAGCCGCCGCCGCCGGGATTCGATCCCGCGGCCTTCGGATCAGCAGCCGAGTGGCCACTAGACCATCGTGAAGGGGCATGTCATTAGAGAAGCCGGTCAGTCCGTGGCAACAGCACATAAGGAAGAGAAGTTTTCTGAATTGGGCGCCTGATAATCTTCATACAATATTTGGCTTTTGGTAAAGGAAGGCCATCTACTGCATTCATAAAAAGAGAGAATATTCCTCAATAATAACCTTTATATGAGTACGCCGTGTCGCAGATATGCCTATTCCGACATTTTATTGCTCGGCAGGTCGTCAGTATTTCCTCTCCGGACGCGTCGCTTTTGTCGTCGTTTCATAAAATGTCGGCCTGTTTAGTGTCAGCCCCTTTGTCCACCTGCCTCGAGAAGATTGAGAGCTACACGAAATTTGACTCGACTTTCCGGGCTCGATGAAAGAAAGGTCTGAAACAAACGACCTCCAATATAACTAGAACGATGACACGGCCAATAGAAGTCAGCCTCGTGAACAAAATGGGCCTTCCGAAGGAATCACTCTAGTAGGGTCCTCTTAGAAAACAGGCACTTATATCACCAGCGTTGTCTAGATTTCTTGGTAAGCTCGTTCTTTGTGTTTGTCGAGGCCGCAACAGCAACGGGAAGAAAGCAGGGGGGGGGAGTGAGCATCACAACTTCCTGCACTTCCTGCGACTGATCACGCCCCGTATAGCGAGTCTCCCACGCTCCACGTTAGGCATGAAGATAAAGTGAAGTAATGGGGTAACGTAAAAGAAGTGGCAGCATTGGAGGCATCGGGTACGGTGGCTTTCTTGTTCAGGTTTCCTTGCTTATACTGTGCCAGCCTGAAGACCGAGTAAAAGTAGTTTGTGGTGCCGAACGGAAAACGGCTTTTCTTATACGCTCTCGACAAAGTGCAATGTTTATTTTTTTATTTAGCTTTGTACTGTGCGTGTGTTCGCAAGGCTGTCTCATCTTTTGTTCCAGATGAAATCAAACGAAAAATAATACGTAGAGTGGAGGTGCTCAAAAAACAGGAGCTACGATAAGAATGTTAGGATATGTGTCTACTATCGCGAAGAAAATGAATAAATAAACGATATAAGTATGTTATATAATAGACAACAACGTTGTTAAAGGACCTATGCAGGAGAGGAGTGCGCACTAATGTAATTTTTTATGTGACCTAGCAGTTGCCATTTAATATTCCCAGGTTCTTCTTCAAAAAGCGCAAAAGTGCTTTTTGACTGGTTTGCGCGAACGCCTTTGACAGTTGGACTTGTCCTACAACGTCTTTTTCCTTATTCCCCTTCCTTCTCTCTCTCTCTCATCTTTCTATTCCCCCTTACCATTCCCCCAGTGTAGGGTAGCCAACCGGACGCCTTTCTGGTTAACCTCCCTGCCTTTCTGTTTTCTCCTTCCCTCCTCCTCCCAGGTTCTTCTGCGTTGTTAGTGACACTGGTCCACTTTTTCCGGCGTTCCGGCGCGATTATTTACGCCTTAGCTTAAGTAAATCAAAAAATCTCTGTTGGCTATTGGTACATTACACTCCATACATAAAGAAAACTTAAGATGGCGCAACGATGAGCGGTCCGTTTTATCTTAAGACTCATCGGAAATGTCGTTAAACAACAGTGCTTATGGTCGGTAATAACTTAATAACTACACATTTTACACTGCTCAAAAGCAGTTGCTACGCTGAAATTTCTGAAATCACAATATTTTTTTGAATTTTTAACATTAACCCTGAAACTCACTTCGCACAGTGGATTTCTAGGCAAATTAGAAATGCAAATGCTCATACTGTTGAATGGCGCGTGGCGCATTCATTTTATCTTCTATGTGCTCTTTCTGCGCTCAAACAATAAATTCATGGAATGCGTTTCCGCTTGAAACATTTTGTAATACTGATTTTTATTTTTATTTTTATTTACAGCATACTGCGGTCTTTCGACCAAGCAGGCGGGCATAATAAAAAGTAATTCACAATGTAACTTCAATAAAAGAAAGTTCCAGCAATCAAAACATAAAGCAGTAGAACACACCGTAATAAACAAATAAAGTAAAATGGCAACAAGATAATACAAATTGCAACTAGACAATTTGAATCAAATGGTATGTGAGAAAGTCTCGAAAGCTAGTGTTGTATGGTTAAAAACAGAAGGGTACATAGTTATTAAAATAAGGATTATCACAATCACAGAACGCTTCAAAAGGTCACTCGTTCCACTCATTGATGGTCCGAGGAAAGAAAGAGTTCATGAAAAGATTAGTACGTGCGAAGTAAGGTTCAAGAGTGTAAGCGTGTGTATGTCTAGTTTGTCTTGAAATTCGATGCCTTATGTAAGTTTCCGGAGTAATGTTAAATCTGTGAAAATAAAGCGAGTGTAGAAATTTCAGCCGGACAGCTGCTCTTCGGTATTGCAAAGTAGGGATGTGATTAAGGGCCATGATCGTTGTTCGTGAGTCATTTCTGTGGTAAGCATTAAAGATGAAGCGAACCGCCTTCCGCTGCACCATCTCAAGTTTCTCAATATCTTTCTTCAAATGTGGGTCCCAAACTATACTATCATATTCTAACTTTGGTCTATAAAAGCATTGTAGGCCAACAGTTTGATGTCTGAGGGTGCTGCTTTTAATTTATGCCTTAAAAAATGCAGACTACGCATATTTTTGCCGCATATTGCCGACTACGCAAAAATATGCCGACGACGCATATTTTTCATGACCACGCTATAAATAAAACGAAATAACATGCCTGTCATGCCCCGTTATCTTTGAATTTCTCTCGTCAACTGCTTCTGGTATGTCTCCTCCTTTTCTTGACGTTAGGACCACAGTATGTTAGAAATAATGCATATTCGAAAACGGGGACACTGTTTTTGTTCTTGCGTTTTTCGTTGTCTTTGTAACGTCTTCCCGCTTTGTTCCTAGTTGTAATTCTGCTCTGGCAATGTATGTATGTATGTATGTATGTATGTATGTATGTATGTATGTATGTATGTATGTATGTATGTATGTATGTATGTATGTATGTATGTATGTATGTATGTATGTATGTATGTATGTATGTATGTATGTATGTATGTATGTATGTATGTATGTATGTATGTATGTATGTATGTGTGTGTCGTCTTTTTATGTCCGAAATTGCTTCCTGCCAGTAGACAATGTAAACGTTCCTTTATGATATGTACTCGAGTAAAAGCTGCGGACGCTGCTGTGTCAAGAAATCAAGCGCTCTATACTCAGGAAGTGTAGTTGGGTCGGTTTTTTCCGACTTCGCAAAGGCATCCGACGCCATTAGTAATCTCCTTTTATCCAAAAGCTCGAAGCATACTAAATTCCAGGTCTATCCCTCAAGTTCTTAAACAGTTACCTGCTGAGCAGAAAACAGACAGTATACACAGAAGGTTCATTCTCCTCTACTAAATGATCAAGGGGTTCCTCAAGGCTCACTGCTAAGTCCATGACAGTTTTTATTCTACATTATTGACCTTCCTCACATTATACACATGGCTCACTGAGTATTATATACGCCGGCGATACCAACATTTCCTTTGCTAATAGATGTATTAACACTGTCACAGATTTTATCCCCCTATTCCCTATTATCGAAGAGCAGCGTAGCAGAGTGGAAGGGCGCCTGGTTAATCTCCCTCCCTTTCTCTTGCCTTGTTCCTCTCTCCTTTCTTCTCTCCAGGTGGTCAAAATTACTAGGCTCTGTCCTCTGTGGGGCTTTCCACATAATTATATGGCGTTTTTGGAACGATAACCCACAGCATTCTTGTTATCTCTCCTCAAAGCATGCCGCCTTTGTACAGCTTAGCTGAATTTAAAATATGAGATGAGGGGATAAATTTGAACAGACTGACAGTGTCACGGGCATGGGAAAGAAGGAAACGAAGGGAGAAAGGAAATATTGCGTTACTTTCCAACGTCGTATTATTATCGAGAACACATTTTATTGTAGGAAGCGTGCAATTTCAACTATCACAGCCACGTGAATGTATAAAACATGTAGAAGTGCCAAAGAAGCAGTTATGTATCGGATGGAATGACGATGGCTTCCTGATACGCGCTTCACCGAGAGTGGCCATCGCCTCAGCTTGTACATAAGCCTTGTGAGTTTGCACGTCTAAGTGTAATGGTTCTTGATCTACATAGAGGGTAGCATTGATACTGTTTATATCATACGACAACAGACCTATCTGACCAATGGAAATCGCTGGCAGCATTTCACTTTCTTTAAGGACATCTCTCGGTCTACTTCGCGTCGTATCAAAAAAAAAAAAAAGAAAATAATGTAAATTTAGCCTAAAGAGCTTGGCCTGTATTCACAAAAAGCACTTACCCGAGGATTGTTAGTAAGAGATCATCTCAGCCAATCCTGATGGCGGACATATAATTAACGATGGCCGTCAGCCAATGACAAGGAGAACTTACGAAAGAACGTTTTGTGAATTCGGTCCCTTGTTTACGAAAGTGCCCATATCATGTACTTGCAACTTCGTTATTTATATGAATCCTCATTTTGCATCACGTCCCTAAACTCGCATTTTTACCACTACAGTACCACGCATGCTTAAGAAACAGTGAAAAGTATAACGGCTACGTGAACCAGCATCAGCAATTCCATTACGCCTCACTGACATCCTCGAATGCGACCATGCGCAGCGAGACAGTGTGAGACGCTCTCGGTGAAGTTATGCCTTGGAATAGCTTTAAAAATGCGCTAATTTTACCACTAGGGCAACTTTAAAGGCTTGTTAAACTGGCGCTTAAGATCCTCGCTGATCTAGCACAGTTGTCAGAACCTATGCTAGGTTCATGGCTACCAATATCATTTATTGTCTATGCTTATGTGTGTTCATTTACAGTAGGAAAAAAAACAGCGGTTCTTAGGCTTTCAAAATCGGATTTTTACGGCGACACACAATGAGCGTATCTTTTACAAAAGGAGCCTGTCTTGAACTGCTTAAACATTCCATAGCACTGTAGTAACTACATCAAACATGTATCCTCAGAAGACCACTGGCTTTACCATATACGACGCGTGCAATACTCCACAGAGCGGTTTGTCTGCATGGCTGCTGAAATGCGCCAATTCGTTCGTATCTTCAGGCACACACTTCAAGTTAAAATTCAGCGCCTTTGATAAATAAGCACCCATGGAACTTAATAACGTGGCAGCTGCCATTGCGTGTCTGTTTCATCCATACGAGATTACAGACTTCATTCCGTGTCTTCATATCATAAGCTGTTAAAAATTCAGGAAGCGTGCTTGCGTGAGAGAATTATGTATACCGTAGGACGGGCGGCTCAAGAACGCCGACGATATTATTGCAGCCGAGAACAATGAAATTTTAAACGTGTCATTTGCAGATGCGTGTTCTATGAAAAAATGAACTAATCGCTTATTATATTGAATTTTGTTTTGGGTATGGGAATGATATAACTCATTGCGTGGCTGCGTATGCACGTACAGTTTTCGTATATTAAGTAATTCTTTCTGCTCACTCAGCGTACTGCGAATAGCTACTCACTTGAAGCAGGTATCGAGAATGTACTATTTCTCAAATAAAGGCCTAACTCCTCCCAGAGAACTATTTTCTTCCAGATTGCAAGCTCCTCAGGAATGTTCCCGCTTTTAGTTTGTTCACTCGATTGACGGCTTTTCAGCTCTTGGAGCTACGTGCGAGCGCTGAACGCAATTGGTGCGAGTAACGTTTAGAACCCGTATGTAGCCCCTTGCCCCCCCGCCCCGCCCCTTTTATTTTAAACCGTATGTAGGCCCCTAGTGTGGTTATTATGCCGTAGTTCGAACGAAGCACCATGCGTGCTCTATCCTGAACATTTTTGCGAGGGTCTTTAAAGAACGGAACTTTTACCTGCGAGAGTCTGTGAATCAGAAATCCGAAATCAGAAATCAGAAATCCGTATGCTAATGTTCCAGCGAGCCCTGACAATGGACATATTGCCATTGGACAAATGTAGGGGCCACACGTATTCGGAACAGCTGCTAGACACATGTATGCTTTTTTTTTCTTGGTTAAAGAAAAAGGAAACAGGTCCAACCGCTTGGGAAGAACGCAGGTTCTGAATTTGTTGCTTTAACATGTGGGAACCTGCAACCTGTGGGAAAATGGCAGAGCGGCTTAAAATGCCCGCACTTTAAGATCGTTGGTCGTGGCCCATTTTCTGTAGTGGTTCTACGTATACAGTACTGCTGTGGGTTCTTCGGAATTTATTTTTGGTTTTATATTCACTCTGCCGGTGAAGTTCCACGATGCTTCTATTCCGCTTGGCTGACTTCAAGTTTGCGTCGCCGCCCACGCAAGCACGAATGTGAATTAGCAATATTTTCTGAAGAGCCCGATCTTATGCTCTTTCTCTGTGCCGGAAAGACTCTCTTTGACGGAAAGCATTATCTGCTCTGAAACCATTATTCCACCGCCCTAACGTGAATTGATAAACACGCTTTAATGAAGATATTTTAGGTGGTCATAGTGCGCAGAACTAAAGAGCGGAAGACGTTTCCGCCTTCATCGCAAGCTCGTTCGCTTGTCACCGCTTATCATTCTGTGGTTTCCACCATTCGCGGCAGCTTACAGTAAGGCCTCTGCAAACATGTCCTCTATAAGAGAACAGTCTACGTAACGATGCTGTAATTCGAAAACAAGACTAGGTTGCGTTGTAACATGACACAAAGCATTCATTGAACACCAACAACCCCCCTTTTTGGCTCTAGATATGAGTAACTACTGACAAAAGGCAGCCAGCAGCCATCTCCTGTGGTGTATGCACTGGAACACTGCCCATCTATTGCGTGACAATATAGGTTTTGATAGTTATAGTAATCAGCTGTGTATTGGCTACACGTGCTTTGGACGTCGTTATTTGTCCCGGTATTCTGATGTCACGTGGCAGGCACCTTCTAGTGGCGCTGATACCGAATGACACTTGTTTTTTGCGCAGCACTTGCGATTCACTTTCTGAGGCGACCTGGTACAAAATTACATGCAAACAATCAGGAATAATTTAAACAAAAGTAAACAAACATAACAATGTGATATCACATCAGAGCATAGGTATTTTACGTAATTAATGAAAATATTAATTATTATTTATTAATTAGTAATTAATGAAAATTATTGGATGCCCGTCCAGTTTAAATTGCAGCCACTTTGCTCATACCCGCTTCAGATATGCGGGTATTTTAGCCATTGTCACGGAATGACGTTGCCTCGGGGCGGACTATAGCTGAAGGTTTACGGTATCCCAGCACGTGCAACGTTAGAAGCGCTTCGACAGCTCCAAAGACGTCAAAAGCTCTCGACCCTTTTCGCAGAAAACAAGGAGAAGATGGTTTTCTGAGCTGGGAAAATCCGACTTGGAGCGTTCCCACGCGAGCCCCCAGCGCTATTCTTGAAACACCAAACGCGGTCCTCGGACCAGCAATGCAGGGCAGGACAGCGGGGCACCGTTTAGCGGGGAACCGGCCGCGTGCGGACGTACGCTATTGTGTGGTCGGCGGCCTCCGTGTTCGAGGTGGACGGCTAGTGCACATCTTTGTGGTGAGCGCCGAAGACGGGACCCCCGCGATTCGGACACTGATGACCTGTCAATCAGGCGAGTTTAATGAAGATGCCGACTCGGCGACCACGATAAAGGGTTTGACCATCGCTCTCTCCAGTACATTAATTGCGAGAAGGATATTTTTGGGCAGAGCAAGAAATGCAAAGCCGGAGCAATTGTCTCTATAAACACGCTCCGATTCCGCAGACAGCGAATCAGGGGAAACATGTACGTATTTAAGCGAGGAGCATTGAGGGGCACGGGGTTCTAGTCGCTTGGCTGACATGGAGTAGAAGCCGATCATCGTATAGCTCTAGAAGTCGTTATCGTGGCTTTGTGCCGGCTGGCCACCTAACCTTAGCCGCTTCGTCTAGTTGAGATGCGCGCTTACCGTCTGCAACGTAGGCATCGGGACTTCGGCTCGAGTTAGTTCAAACTGCTCGAGTATGCCATCAAGCACTAGCTCCCCGGAAACATCAGCGCTGCAACTCCGTCGACCTCAACGCTTTGCCGTACCAGACCGTGCCGCACCAGACTGCCGTGGACCCTTCAACGCTGCCGGTCATCACCACGTATGCCGTCCCATGTTTATATTCCTGAACTCTCTGCCTGAACTTTCATGACTTTTGTGGATTAGACTCCTATAGTGTTGACATTGCCCCGCTTACTGTATGGTAGTTATTTTTTCTTAGTTGTTTGTCATTTTCGCGCGCTAATATTTTGTCAAGCTCTTTTATCGCTGTTAAGTGCTTGATTGTTAGTTTTGATTGAAGTGTAGTTTTTTGCCTTGTATTCTCGTGCTGCCCTAGCGATCTACATTAAACTTTGTTGTTTTGTTTTCCAAACCACGACTCCGATCCTTTCACTGTGTCCTCTTGCGTGCGGAACGACCGAAACTGCCGTCGTTCCCTTCGCCGACTTCGCGCCGGGGAGCTTGAACGACGGCCCTGTAACAGGCATACATAGGTAACGAACACAGAAAGGAAGTGGCAATAGCGCCAACGCCGTGGTGTCATTTCCACTATGATAGAGAGGGAAAGAAGGGGAAAGGAAAGACGGGGAGGTTAACCAAAGGAGATCTCTGGTTGGCCACCCCGTTGGCCACTACGAGACATCTAAACAGAAGATTAGGGTCGCCAACCACATTTTAGCATAGATTAACAATGTCTAACAAATAGCGCAGCGCGAATATCGGTTAAAGTGAAGTATCAAGGTAATGTATTCTCTTATGTGCTGCCGTATGTTGCCTCAGCAGTCACGATGCGATGGGGCTGTGTTGTAGCTCATGCTACGCCACGCGAATCAGAAGCGCGGGGAGCATAGCCCCCCTTTTATGGAGAGTTGGCAATACGAATATGCAACAGTTCTGACGTATTCCGCCCCTGATGTAACGCTGGCACTCCACGTCAAACTCTACCAGTGACAGCCTCTCTTGGCTTTGCATGCAAAACCACGGCATGATTGCGCGACATACAATATTGGAGAACTCAGTATAAATTTTGACCCCCCCCCTCCCCCCCATAAGATGCGAGAGCATCTTATGCTCGGGGCAGTGTCCGTTCTGCGGCGTCCGCACCCATACTGTGCATGCACAACTCCCCCTCATCGTCCTACGCAAGTGCGCGCTCTCCTCCTCCCCTATCCCCCTCTCCGCCACAGGTGCGGTGCATCAAATCATTGCATATAACTCTCTCTCTCTCTCTAAGGGCATGCCGGTGGGCGGCGCAAGTGTCACGGAGCAGTACAAAGCGCGCTTTCGCTGTGTTTCCGTCATTCTCTCTCTGTGCAACGATATCCGAAACTCCATAAACAACGTCAACGTCGGCGCTAGTTGCAGCGGCAGCTCCACTGCCGCGGAGCAGAGGAAGGCAGAGGAAAGCCATTGTCTTCAAGATACCGCGCGCACCTACTCTAGGAATCACGTACGATCTCTAAATAAAGACGCAACCACCTCGTACAAACGTCTCCTCTCTTCTCAATACATTCTCTCACTCTTTCATTGGTTGTGTTGCCAAGTTAAACGAAACGGAAGCTCGATACGCACACCCCGCGACGCTTTCGCATCCCGCCATGGTTGCCCGTAGGGGGAGAATATGTGATTTTTCTAGGTGCATGGTCTTTCTTGCATATGGCACCCATAGAAATGTGCCCACCATGACTGGGGATGCAATTCTGGTCTAGCACCATAGCAGTGGGACAGTATTTCGGCTGAGTTACCCTGGCATGTTGTTTCTATCTGCGGAACCGACCTCTATAAATCCGCAGGCCTTGCCTCATAGCAGTCCGCTCTCTTAAACCCAGTTCTTTTTTATCGCCTACGCCTGTACATGCACCGAATTGAGCATTGCGAGCTCCTGGCTGGAATGCTTAGCCTAACCCTTCGGCGTACCGGTGTTTCACTTGGAACGTGTCACGTCCGACGACAAGCAAGGACAGGGGGGAGGCGTGTCTAGGAAAGAGCGAGAGTTTAAGGTGTAGCTAAAGGTCTGTTTTTTCCTTATCCTGGAAAATCTATGAAACAACCTATACCTTTCGTATAATACATACCATAAAGAAGGCTTGCGTCAATAAATGAAAAAAAAAACAAGTAGCCAAAGCACTGGAAAGAAGATGCAGCAGTGCAAGAAACAAATATCTATATGAAACGGTGAATCTCCACGAGCAGCCGAAGAAACCGCAAGTGCAATCAAAGGTAAGAGAAAGAGAGAACACTGAAGCAGACACCTTGACACGTGGGAAAACGAAGGGTAACTGAGAAGAGCCGTGTTGCTCAGGAATAGGAAAGAGTTCGTGGCATGAGCTCAAGGATGGCAATGCCCATTGCTTCTACAGACACAGCCGGCGGCAGCATTGATCGAGGGTTCATGTGTCAGATTCTTAGGTTCTATTTTTGGTTCAAAGAGTAGAGGCCTACCGACCTTCTCCCCTATTTCTATTCTAGATCGATGGCGTAGCGAATCGATCGCTATTAGCACTTCTTCCATCGGCACGTACTTTTGTAGCAAGGAAAGCTGGGGCAGAAGCATCCTGTCTTTCTCCAGGAGCCATCGAGTGCGTAACGATAAAACACTAACATGCTGCTACTGCCGCCTACGCTATGCTGCGGCAAGGTGCCACAGGAAGATCTTTTTGCTTCACTCAGAGTTCTATTTCTCTTCTTCTTTGTTGCGCTTGCATTTTTCTTTGTATTGTCTTTCTTTACGTCTTTTTTTTCTTCGCTCCCCGACTATCTGCACCACAGTTGCAGTCGCTGCAGTATTATTTTTCTTTTATCTCTCTGTTCACCTTGTGTTTATCGGCTGCAGCTGTGGCTAAGACGGAGCTGAAACTGTGCTTGCCTGCTCTGGTCGGCCTCCTTTTCCTTGCTGATGGTCTCACAAAGATTCCCTTCCTTCCATCCCTTGAGACCTCCAGGACGCTCACGCCTACGGCACATGGAACATAGAAGCGGCGAGGATAGGACCATATTCACTGACTGCGCACGGTCAAGCACGCGCTGTGTAAAATGGTCGCTCAAGTTTATAAGAGCGCGCTTATTTCCACTAAGACACAAGCGCACTTCGAATGACAAATTCAGACTGCAGGTATATGCCGATGCTCAGTCGAAGAAATTTCATGTAATGAAATGAGTGACGGCGTCTCACAACAAAGACGTTAATATATAGTGGATGTCGATATGTTGGCGTCTGTCACATATGGCTTGTTTTTTCATTCAGTGCATGTAAGTTGGCTTGGGTGCATCAGTAACTTCTTGCGTAACTGCAAGTCTGAAAATCCATAAAGATATTTCGCTCAGCATTTTGTCAGCGACAGTTCCTTTGGAATGTAGTGGACCAGGTAGGATGCTCCTTACTGGATGAGGAGGAAACGACTTTATTTGGTCAATTTAGTAAGTTGTTCTTATACTAAATGCCAGTCTCGTGGTCTGAAAACCCGGTTCTTTGCGCTCTTCGCATTTTCATCTCCATGAAAGGCGACGAACGCCGCCTATGACGCAAGCCTGCAACGGTGAGCAATACGTCTGAGATTGCCATAACACCGGTTGCGATTCCGTAGCTGAAACGCGCGGCATACGGCGCAGCTTTTTCCAAGAATACGATAGACGCCACAACATTTTTGTATATATGTTGGAAAAAAGAAACAAGATGTCGATTTGTGGAAGGAAATGCGGGAAAACACGTTCTGCTTCCGCGGAAGTGTGAAAGGCAACGAGCCCTCCCTCCGGCGTTTTGGGTGAATTGAGGGAACCACAGCCGCACTGGGTAAGTCAGCGATGCGTCCGGCATTAGTAAAGCAGGTGCTGATTTAATTTATTAAGGGGTGACTAGGAAGACCTACTGGAACCTTTCGTATCGCCCTTCTCAAATTTCATATGCCTCCGTCAGATTCTTAAGAAATCATATGGAAAATATACGACAAATACATAGAATATGTATGGACTTCTTATGTAAACATGTGGGATGATTATTACAATATGGAAAGTAATGTTTCAGTAGAGAGCACTGCCCTGCAGCGCGCTTACAATCTCTTTCTATAGCTTAATGTGGAACCTCCAGGCTTTCGTATCGAAGTGATGCTTGCCACGCTTCGGGCGAGTGAGCGCCTTGATATGAGGGAGGGGGGGGGGGGGTGCAGAAGGGTTCTCGAAACAAAGCCTATTTTCCTACATTTATAACGTGTATTGTAATATTTCGCGCGCATGATCAGTAAACCATGCGAAAGCGTGGTTTATACCTACAGACTGTTGCGCGTCTGAGCTGTGTAGTTAAGAGCGAAAAGTAATAGTGCAAAGGATATGCATTGTTGTATCGTCAGCCTAACGATGCAGTACTTCCCCACGAGCTTGCCTTGTAGACGTTTTGTGTTCAAGCTTCCAAAACAACGCAATGGAAGTTTCGAGAGCAGCATTAAGAGAAACGCCTGTTTCACCGTAATATACAATGTGTGTGTTATCCATGCAGATGCATGTTAGGCCGAAATGATATTGTGTTTAGCAATTTATCAGTCTGGAATGACCAAACGAAATTATTCCCCTGACCATAACATTATCATAACGTTCGCGCGCAGTCCATATCAAAAATACCTTGATGGCTGTTCGAAATTGCATTGCAAGGCCAGATGTTGAATTACGCACTTATGTTATATCCACGCGATCTCTCTCTATTGCGCTCATAGAAATAATAGATCCCTCCCAGTACACCACTAGTTGGGAGTTATTTATTGTTCCTAAAGATTGAACTTTCCTATGCTCTCTTTTTCGACTAGTCTAACAAACTTTCCCAGTGTGACATACTGAATACTTAACTGCTCCGTGTTTTACGGAATTTCCGGCGCAAGGTATACGATAACCGTGCTCACTATAGAAATGGGCTGAATCGTTCTATGAAGCTAAAATTTCACACGCCATGTTCTCCATCCAAATTATGCGAACACGGGTTGACACAATAGAGTCTATTTACTCAGTTTTAGCTGGAAATTTATTCGAAATGCTGCAGCTCTGCCGCCCTAGCATAAAATTACAAAAAGTCTAGATAATCTCTCAGTTTTCGCTTGTTCTTCCGAATTACAATTGCATTACATTTACTTATTGCTGCGAGCCTAGGTGGGGCACGCTTTTGATAGCAAAGGTATTTCCATGAAATCACGAAATTCCGCTTTTGTGGAAGGTTTGTGACATCGGATGCCGATTATACAGTGTAATGTGCCGTGTGGGGTTACGAGGCCCTTAGAAAGAACTACCCGTCCACACATCTTCACAGCTGCAAGCTTTAGGCGAAACTGACCCAGCGCTTTCTTTATACAACTATTGGCACAAATTTACATATTCGCGTCGCTTCTGACGTTGTCAGGTAAACTGACTGTATAATTTATTATCATTGCATTTATTTTATTAAATTAGCAGATACCAGCAGTTTTAGCTGTGACTAGTTTTCGGATAACGTTAATTAGTTTGCGAACGCTCAGTCGTTTCTATGCAGTTTTTACCTTTTTTTTTTCGATGTCTGGTTTTTCGAGTGCCCGAGCGCCGCTTAGGATAAGCCTTGAAGCATAGCACGTGCCCCGCTCTTAGATGACGAGGATGGTTCGCTTAGTTTCTTTTTTTTTTTCGCGGAGGCAGCAATTCGCCAAATGAGGTAAATATCACAGCCGACAGGAGTCTGTAATGGGAAGTGGATTTGAGCTGAAGGTGGGCAGTGAGCTGCGGAAGCCGTTAAGGTGCCACAATAATCAGAGAAAGAAATCGTAAAAATCTGTCTGCTGTAAGAAAAAGATCAGAGGTGCTGCTGTAAGTCCCGCAGCTATCTCGTATTGAAGGTTTAATAATCGCGTTAATAACTTGCCGGAGGAAGCGAGGTTGTAACGAACGTGTTCCTCGCGGTGAGTCGCGTGGCCTGAGATTCAACCTTCGGGCAGGGAAATATCGAGTGCGACTGTTTGAATCCATATTCGCGCGGAGTGCCAGCATGCGCAGAAGAGAAATGCATGCAAGTGCATCTGTAGTATACAGGAAAGAGGAAAAAAAGGTAATGAAAGCGGGGAAAGTAGCGAAGAAGGAATAATTTGTCAAAAGAGAATGCTCGGTGCGCGCTGGTGGACGCACCATTTTTGTCATGGAAAGCTTCCCTCTGCTGATATCATCTTGACGCACAAATATTTGTGGATGTTGTAATCAAGATATGTGCACAAGGGTCTCGGTGAACATTGTAGTACTTAGTAGACGTATTTGAATAACCAGTGCTTGTCCGCATTACCGTTTTACAAAGCGACAAATCTATACTGTGTAATTATAATTTGAGCAACTTTGTCGATGGCTCGATCAATGGGAAACCAAGGACACGCGCATTTATATATATATATATATATAACGAGAGGGAAGGGGTCAAGGGCTCGTTCTTTATTTGTTAGAAACAACTTAATGAGCAAATAGACAATGGAGCCTAGGAAAGCATAGGGGAAGTTACTTGTGGTATTGTAATTGTGGAGAAAGTAGAAAGGAATTAAAGTCGACGAAAAGAGAAACCTGCCTTCGGTGGGAACCGAACCCACGACCTTCGGATGACACACACACACACACACACACACACACACACACACACACACACACACACACACACACACACACACATATATATATATATATATATATATATATATATATATAGATATATATATATATATATATATATATATATATATATATATATATATATATATATATGCAGCCGCGGCGGCTGCATTTCGATGGAGGCGAAATGTTGAGGCCCGTGTGCTGTTTGATGTCAGTGCACGTTAAAGAACCCCAGGTGGTCGAAATTTCCGGAGCCCTCCACTACGGCGTCTCTCATAATCAGAACTGGTTTTCGGACGTAAAACCCCGCAAAACAACAACAACAAACCAGGCAGACGTCACCTGTGCCGCCATTCAAAAAATGTAATCTCTCGCTCTATACGAGGACGTTGTACCTTTTTGTTGGCAATAGAGGATTTAGAATTTGAAAGAGAAAAATGCGATGTTTGAATGTTTTTAATATGTCTAATAGCCATTCAGGCATTCAGCGGAAAAAAACATGTATTTGCATTCAGTTTAAAAATAAGGGGGCCCGCGTTATATGTGACGAGGGGACATTTTTTCCGTTGTAGGTGTTTTGATTTTTCGCTTGCTCTATCGTACGATGGGGAATAGTGTCAAATGAGAGGTCTACTGAGAATTTCGTTCCGTCGGATAAAGTTTCCTGCAGTTAATTCCCATTGAGTTTCATTGGCGCATGAGATTCTACCGACGCGCAAGGACTTCTGAATGCGTGAGTCGATGACACCTGGGACGTAAATAAAGACGAAAATGTCGCAACATGAATGCGTCAATTACTGGCGAAATAAGTTTTGCGCCTGTGACGGGTGTGCTCGCAGCTGACGAACCCAGTGTAAAAAATCCACAGCATATCCATGGAGTGAATGATGATGAGTGGGCGAATCTCCGGATGTTAATCGTAGATCGTGCCGAGTTCCGGATTAATTAACGCGCACGCTACGAATCCTTATGGTTCAACTACGCACAAGTGAAATGTCCCACCGGCACTTCATTGCAAGATACAGTGCCTATATATATATATATATATATATATATATATATATATATATATATATATATATGATGAGTGGGCAGGACATGTCATGAGGAGGAAAGACAACAGATGGACAGTAAGAGCAACGGAATGGATACCAAGAGAGGGAAAACGTAACAGAGGCAGGCAAAAGGTTAGATGGAGCGATGAAATTAAAAAGTTTGCAGGCATAAAGTGGAACCAGTGGAACCAACTCGCTCAGGATAGGGTGGATTGGAAATCGTTGGGAGAGGCCTTCGTCCTGCAGTGGACCTAACAGGCTGATGATATATATATACGGGTGGCCGGTGAACGGTTCTTCAGCGCGAGCCGTCGGTATTTTAGGGGCGAAGCTCCTTAAGGCGTGGGTCGTGCGTCCCTAGTAGTAGGTAGCCACTGGCGCGTGCCTGCCGGGAGGCACGCCCGCGAGAGACAACGTTGGCGCAGGCAGCGTCTCCTAGCGAGTTTCTTGATTGAGAAATACCGACTGCTCGCGTTGGAGAAGCGTTCACCGGCAACCCATATATATATATATATATATATAGGCGGGCATGATGGCGAGGAGTGGCCGTCGGCGTTACGTAAAGTCAAGTAGATCCTCCTCCGAACAGTACAAACGGAAGATTTATTTTATGCGACGTTTCGACCGGAGTCCGGTCTTCTTCAGGCATACAATGCATGGGTGGTTGGTGCTATTTATACATTGTGTGTGAAGGAGCGAGGGAGAGCTGGAAGGGAAGGAAGGAGGAAAGACGGTAGAGAGGAGATGAGATGAACGCAGCATCCGCGTGGAACTCTGCAGGAGTAGTCTTTTAAAATCATCCTGTCCGGCGTATGAATTATGAGCGGCGCTCTTTGGCGTAAACGATGTTGACGACAAGAGGGGGAGAGGGATGGCAAAGTAAAGAGCGGTTTTTGCGGCGGGAGAGTCGGTTCCACGGCGTGCACGCGCTCTCATAGTGCTCGTCGCACCCCCCGCGGCCTCTCCCGTTGTGCCTTCTTGTGTCGTGTCGGCGCCCTTCAGGTATTGGTGCCATCTTGAACCAGACGCCTGTAGCGCGCCGACGACTCGGGGCCCCTCGTTAGTCTTCATTTTTTGCTGCCGCACACATTTCCAGAACTGTGATAACCATCCACCTTAGCTTTCAGCGGCTCCGCTGAAAGCTAAGGTGGATGGTTATCACAGTTCTGGAAATGTGTGCGGCAGCAAAAAATGAAGACTAACGAGGGGCCCCGAGTCGTCGGCGCGCTACAGGCGTCTGGTTCAAGATGGCACCAATACCTGAAGGGCGCCGACACGACACAAGAAGGCACAACGGGAGAGGCCGCGGGGGGTGCGACGAGCACTATGAGAGCGCGTGCACGCCGTGGAACCGACTCTCCCGCCGCAAAAACCGCTCTTTACTTTGCCATCCCTCTCCCCCTCTTGTCGTCAACATCGTTTACGCCAAAGAGCGCCGCTCATAATTCATACGCCGGACAGGATGATTTTAAAAGACTACTCCTGCAGAGTTCCACGCGGATGCTGCGTTCATCTCATCTCCTCTCTACCGTCTTTCCTCCTTCCTTCCCTTCCAGCTCTCCCTCGCTCCTTCACACACAATGTATAAATAGCACCAACCACCCATGCATTGTATGCCTGAAGAAGACCGGACTCCGGTCGAAACGTCGCATAAAATAAATCTTCCGTTTGTACTGTTCGGAGGAGGATCTACTTGACTATATATATATATATATATATATATATATATATATATATATATATATATATATATATATATATATATATATATATATATATATATATATATATAGGCACTGCATCTTGACTTGCAATGAAGTGCCGGTGGGAGATTTCACTGGTGCATTGTGCATAGTTGAACCGTGAGGATTCGTAGCATGCGCGAGATGTTATAAAGCTAGATGGCGGTACTTGTAGTTGATGATGAAAGATGCGAGATGTTATAATAGTTTGATGACATTTACTCAAGTGTTTCACATTTAATTGTGGGGCGAATTCCACGGAAGAGTTTCCCGGTTTACCGATGATTCCTTCCGGAGCTTCGCCCCACTCATCATCATTCACCCCGTGAATATGCTGTGATTTTTTTCAATCAAGAAACTCGCCAGAAGACGCTGCCTGCGTCAACGTTGTCTCTCGCGGGTGAGGGAGCGTTCTCCTTCTTTAGGACGGTAGCGCGTTCATCGAAGAAAGAGCGTTTCCATACCATAAGCTTTTTCCATACGAGACCATAAGCTGCGCGCCTTTCTTTTCGCGCGCGTTGACTATGGCACGCTCTTTCTTCAATGAACGCGAGCCTCCCGGCGCCGCGAGGTGGCTACATACATAGTACTACAGAGGATGGAACGACCCACACCCTAAGGAGCTTCTCCCCTAATATACGGTGGATGTCCTTATTGAGATAGCGCTACTCGTATATTCAGTAGTAATTCGAAGCTTCAGCGCCAAATGCAGGTCATCGTGAACGCGCCAGAGGTCTAAGGAAACAGTGTCCCAGAGGGGTACGAAAAGCCTTAGTGTTATCTCTGGGTTGACTGAAACAATTCTTCTTCGCACCTAGTCAACATTCCGCGCAACCTGATCAGAGCGCTTTAGCTGCAACATACTTTAAGATTCCTTCGAGTCCTTTATACTAACATCGTAAGAAGTATAGCTCGGATCGAGCGTGATTGGAGGCCACACCATCTACGTGGCAGGAAGGCGTTCTACCAAACAGCCACGTCAGCCGCTGGCGCCAAGGCTGAAGGTGCTTCGAAAAAAAAGAAAGAAAAACATATCCACGGAGTGAATGATGATGAGTGGGCGAAGCTCGGGAGGTTCATCGTAGATCGTGCCGAGTTCCGGATTAATTTAGTTAACGCGCACGCTACGAATCCTCATGGTTCAACTATGCACAAGTGAAATCTCCCACCGGCACTTCATTGCAAGTCAAGATCAAGTGCCTATATATAATGGGTGGCTGGTGTATGGTTGTGCAGTGCGAGCAGTCGGTTGTTTTTCAATCAAGAAACTCGCTAGCAGACGCTGCCTGCGTCAGCGTCTGCTGGCGAGTTTCTTGCCAGCTTGGGCCAGCTGTTGCGAATGCGCAGTGGGGGTGTGGACGGCGCAGGGACGGAACAGGCTCGACCATAAGCTGCTTCGCATCTAAAAAGAAACCTTATACATGGCCAATAGCAAAGACAGAATTATCGAGGATGCTATGGCAAATCATATCTGTGTATACCAGTAGATCAAGAAGGGAAATGAGAGTGAGGCCACGGAGGAAGAAACATTTAGGAGGCGCAACTGCACTCCTTGAGGCGACCAGATAACGTCACATTGCCGGAGAGCCACTTCATGCTGGCGGCGTCTGGCGGCAAAAATGCAAAATGCCCCCGTTTTTGTTTCCGAAGGAACCGGTCGCGCGCGCTCGCTCCTGTTCCGCCGCAGTCACGGAGCGTGGACGCTGAGCACGTTCGGCCGCACTAGTTTCTCCCTCCGTCATCGCGGGCTATGGCTTTTCCTACTGACAGCAGTTACGCCAACTTTTTAGGGGCGAAGCTCCTGAAGGCGTGGGTCGTGCGTCCCTAGTAGTAGGTAGCCACCGGCGCGTGGCTCCCGGCACGCGCTCGCCCTCCAGAGACAACGTTGGCGCAGGCAGCGTCTCCTAGCGAGTTTCTTGATGGAGAAATACCGACTGCTCGCGTTGGAGAAGCGTTCACCGGCAACCCATATATATATATATATATATATATATATATATATATATATATATATATATATATATATATATATATAATATAGGCACTGCATCTTGACTTGCAATGAAGTGCCGGTGGGAGATTTCACTTGTGCATTGTGCATAGTTGAACCGTGAGGATTCGTAGCATGCGCGAGATGTTATAAAACTAGATGGCGGTACTTGTAGTTGATGATGGAAGATGCGAGATGTTATAATAGTTTGATGACATTTACTCAAGTGTTTCACATTTAATTGTGGGGCGAATTCCACGGAAGAGTTTCACGGTTTACCGATGATTCCTTCCGGAGCTTCGCCCCACTCATCATCATTCACCCCGTGAATATGCTGTGATTTTTAGACGCGGAGGAATAAGCTCCGAGGCCCGCGAGAATTTAGTACGACGCTTTTAATATTTCAGCACCGTTGAAGAACAAAAAAAAGTAATCCGTCGCTTTCAATGATCGCTAGAGTAACATAATCTCTTGCTTTTGTTTGTACGTGGTGCTGTTTGGTTTCACAGCCACGTGATGATATTTAATGACTAGTTATGCGCTGCTGGCTTGCACCGAACGCATACATGCCTCACAAACGCTGCTAGAGGGAACGCGCGTGGGCGTGCTCGCCCGGCCGGTAGCGCTTCCTTTTCTATTTTTAGCAGCTGCGGGTTTTCGCCGCCAGACGCCGCCAATCGAAGTGCCTCCGTCGGGGCATGTTTTCTTTGTATTTTTTGTGACGTTATCTGGACGCCCACCAACGCCCGTTCTAGCGGGAGTTTCACCTCCTAAACATTTCTTCCTCCGTGAGTGAGGCCGAAGAGGAGGGAGAGAAGGAGGGCAGAGATTAAAGCATAGTATACTCTTGTATATTACGGAATAGCAAGGGAGTGGGAAAGGAAATTGAGGGTAGGGAGGGGGACGTGAGGGGGAGAAGACGCAAATGTGGAGGAGAGAGGGTATACCATAACGTACCCCATGTATAGTGCGGTATAGCAACGTGGTGTGGCAGTGAAGTGAGGGTGATCAGAAGGGAAAAGAGGAGGGTAAGGCCACCAGCTCCGCTGTATACTCTCACAAAGGGTTGATGAAAGAGAGGTGAGGGTTAGGAGGATTGGTGTGACAGTGAGAAAGAGGAAAATAAGAGGCGCGAGGGTAAAACGCAGCGTGCCCATGTATATATAGCCAGGAGGTGGAAACCGCAAGTGAAGGCGAGGATAGGGAAAGGTAGGCAGCCAGCTCCACTGTGACCTAGCCTTACACCCCTAGTGCAAGCTGTCCACAATACATTTACCCTCTTTTTTCTATTTTGTGTAAAACTTGCTATTCTTCTCCGCATGATCAATGCATCAAGGACTAAAATTGTTACGTGGGTAAAGTTAAACTAAATAAATATTGAGAACATAACTTGCAGAATGTTTCTAAGGTTAGCTATGAAAAGCCTTCAAAGCCGTCCGAAAGTGACGACGTGTTGCATATAAATTCCTAGGTCTCCTTAGTTATCAGTTAAGAGAGTTAAAGGCGAAAGACAATACATTTTGTGGACCAATCTAGGACTGGGGCATTTGAAGCCGCAGCCTTTGGTAGTCAAACATCACTGAACCTCGTCTGGCGTACGTTGCAGAGAGTAACACTGAATCACATGCCAGTCTTATCCGCTTATCCCTAGCTCGCACCCGCTAGTATAATGTGGACACGAAGCACACGGCATTTTATCATCGTTAACCATGACGCAAATGACAAGAATATGAAGCTACTGAGGTCATGGGCTACAGTCGTGTTACTTATACAAAGCTAGACGTGCATGTCGCTGTGTACGAAGTGAAGGCGACATGCCAAAAGAGATATACACACAGTTGCACGGTTCAGTTATGTATCTATACTGTTCAATGAGAGAAACGTACGTAAAGTACTGGCTACGAATCGTAATGGAATCCTCGTCTTAAGTGTAAACGTACCATTACTGAACGAAAGAAAGATCCAAGCTGCTTCTTTTTTGTTTTCTGTTGGCCTAACTAAAACAAAAAGACAAACTAAAGAAATTACTGCTGCTGGGAACCTGAACTCCATTCATACAAAGAACATGGGCGGAGCCCCATATTTATTTCAAACATTTGCCTTCAAGGAAGAGCTCATACTAAACGAAAGACCGAGACTGCGGCTACGGAATGTGCAATAGCTCAGCGCCCATTTCGGAAGAAAAGGAAAGAAAATAATTGCAAGAATCCGAAGCTGAGAGGGCAGTGCAATTAATAGAAGGGTCCGCATGCACGTTACCGCTTTCTGTGGTAGCTCTTCAATAAATAAATAAATAAGAAATCCTCCATATCCTTTATTTGTATGATTTCGGTAGCAATGCTTAAAACAACGGAAAGAGGAATGGGGGGATGCAGCGTTGAAAGGGAAACAGAAACCCACTTAGTGACTCCGTCTGCCGCGGAGTAAAGTCCCTACATATTTTTTCCAAAACGGAAAAAAATATCTATGGACTTTACCGCGGAGGTCTACTGGTTCATGATGATTGTGGTTCGGTTAAGGAAAGGACGCTAATTTCTGCAGCCCATGTCGGGAGCACGACTAAGCGTCCGTGGGGGTGGGGGAAAGGAAGTGAAAGAGATAGACAGGAGAGGAAGGCCGTAGTGGAGGGCTCCGGAAATTTTGACCACCTGGGGTTCTTTAACGTGCACTGACAACGCACAATACACGGGCCTCTGGCATTCTTGCCTCCATCGAAAATGCGACCGCCGCGGCCGGGATCGAACCCGCGTTTTAAATGCGAAGCATTTCTTAGCGAACTTCGGCGAGTTTGAGCGTATCTATCTATCTATCTATCTATCTATCTATCTATCTATCTATCTATCTATCTATCTATCTATCTATCTATCTATCTATCTATCTATCTATCTAGCCGCCTACGATTTTGTGCTCTCCTGGCCGTTTCGCTGATCGGATGTTTACGAAAATTGGTGTGCCACATCATGACTGCCTGACGAATATAAATGGCAGTTCATAACATGAAAATCATGATATGCATGTCATGAGTGGCATGATGTACATGCCACGCGTTTCCTTAATGGGACGTATACGCAAATAGGCATGCCACAACATGACTGCATCACAAACATAAATGACAGGTCATAACAGGAAAATCATGACATGCGTGTCACGAGTGACATGATTTACATGCGACGGTCTTGGTGCTCTCCTGGCTGTTTCGTTAATGAGATGTATACGGAAATTGGTATGAGACAACATGACTGCACGGCGAACATGACTGACAGGTCACAACATGAAAATCATGATATGCATGTCACGGTCGACATGATTTACATGCCACGCGTTTCGTTAACGGGATGTATACGAAAATTGGCATGCCACCAGATGACTGCATCACGAATGTAAATGAGAGCTCATAACATGAAAACCATGACATGCATGCCATGAGAGACATGATCTACATGCCACGGTCTTAGTGCTCTATTGGCCGTTTCGCTAGTGGGATGTGTAGGAAAATTGGTATGCAACAGTATGACTGCATGACGAACATAAATGACAGGTCATAACACGAAAAGCATAACACGCATGTCATGGGCGGCATGATTTACATGCCAGGCGTTTCGTTAATGGGACGTATACCGAAATTGCTATGGCACAACACGACAGCATAACGAACGTAAATGATAGGTCATAACATTAGAATCATGACACGCGTGTCATGACCGGCATGATTTACATGCCATGGTCCTGGCGCTATACTGCCGTTTCGTTAATGGGATGTATGAGCTCCGTCTACTGACCAGAGGGCGCCACGTAGCTCTCGTCGGGCGGCTCAGTATCGCTGACATTGGCCGCTTGGGTCGCACGTATGAGAAGCGCGCGCACGGGAAACCGAGGCGACAGCGACGCGCGCGTTTCTTCGCTGCTTTCCGGGCGTGCTGCGAACCACACGAACACTCGCGGCGTCGCCCTTTGGAACAGTTTGCCGCAGGTTCGGAGCGCGCGTCTCAAAGGAAATAAAACGAAACAAGGTGGGACGGGCGGTCGGTGCTCATCGCGTTCGCGTATTTTCCTGTCACAGTCTGTCCCAATTTTGCTTCTTCTCTCCGACAGGCAGTGCATTCTAGCGCTGATGTCGCACATGGAAAACTCGACTGCACGGAGCCTATACGAAAATTGGTTTGGCTCAACATGACTGCACGATCATAAATGACAGGTCATTACATAAAAATCGTGACATGCATGTCATTAGCGGCATGATCGACATGCCACTCGTTTCCTTAAAGGGATGTATACCAAAATTGCTATGGCACAATACGACTGCATGACGAACGTAAATGACAAGTCATAACGTTAGAACCACGGCATGCGTGTATGAGCGGCATGATTTACATGCCACAGTCTTGGTGCTCTGGCGGCCGTTTCATTAACTTCATCTGTGCCAAACTCGGTATAGCGAGACAACAATGCAGATCTATTTTACGTTCCTGATGCGTGCTTCGCATTTCCTTGATTCCCACTGCACGTGGGATCTGCCAATTTTTTTTGTTATCAAAAGAACAGAAAGCTGAGATAGTTGGTAAAGGTCCATAGTGAAAAGAACCGGCATGCAAAACACCGACACAAGGGGAGAGAAGTGGACAAATGGAGAGAAGTCGGCGTTCGTGTTGTCCACTTCTCTTCCCTTGTGTCCGTGTTTTGCACGCCTGTTCTTTTCACTATGGATCTACTGGTTATGGCGCTCGGCTGCTAAAAACGCGGGTTTGATCCCGGCCGTCACTGTCGCATTTTTGATAGAGGTTGGGACGTAAAACCCCGTAAATCAACCAGTCAATCAATCGATGGAGGTGAAAATATCACAGGGCCCGTGTATTATTCGTTGTTCACCCTAAAGAACCCCGGTTGGTCAAAATTTCCGGAGACCTCCACTACGGCGTTCCTCTTCTTTCTGTCTCTATCGCTCCTTTTAACCCCCCCCCCCCCCGCCCTCCCCCCTTTTTCCGCCGCGGAGGCTGATTCGTGCTCCCGACATGGGCTGCAGACGATAGCATGCTTTCCTTAACCGAACTTCAACTATTATTATTATTATTATTATTATTATTATTATTATTATTATTATTATTATTATTATTATTATTATTATTATTATTATTATTATTATTATTAATAATAATATTATTATTATTAGTGAATTCTCGTTGTCTCCCACACCACAATTAGTGTCGGGCACAACTTCATGCACACTGAGACAGATTTGGGAGTGTATTGTCTGTCCCACTGAGATTGATTGATTTGTGGGGTTTAACGTCCCAAAACCAGCTCTGATTATGAGAGACGCCGTAGTGGAGGTCTCCGGAAATTTCGACCACCTGGGGTTCTTTAACGTGCACTGACATCGCACAGCACACGGGCCTCAACATTTCGCCTCCATCGAAATGCAGCCGCCGCGGCCGGGATTCGATCCCGCGACCTTCGGATCTGCAGCCGAGTGCCATAACCACTAGACCACCGTGGCGGGGGCGTCTGTCCCACTGAGAATGGCCGCAACAACACGCAGAGTAAGAAACAAAAACAAAAACAAGCAAACAAGAACAAGGTCATAAAGCGGTGTTGGTGGCTGTGGCTGACACTGTACAGGAGAAACACAAAGCAGGAGACGTGAGAACGTAAATTAGAATTCTTGGTCCGTGGAACGAGGGCGTACAGAATGATTGTGGTTCGGTTAGGGAAAGGACGCTAACTTCTGCAGCCCATGTTGGGAGCACTGCTAAGCGTCCGTGGTGGTAGGGGAAAGGGACTGGGATAGAAGAGAAAAGCCGTAGGTGGACGGCTTTGGAAATTTTGACCACCATGGTTTCTGTAACGTGCACTAATAACGCACAGTACACGGGCGACTAGAATTTTCGCCTCCATCTAAAATGCGACCGCCGCGGCCCGGATCGAACTCCAGAGTAAAGACACGATTTGACTATGCATCGTGTACCACTTATTCTTTTGTAGATGTGTGCATGCTCAAAGGCGCAAGTTGCGATCAGCACGCAGCACTGAGCGCGTGTCATGGTGTCAAGCAAGCACACTTATATACAATTACACTTACACAATGCAAACTTTCCTCTCGCTCGTCGTTCCATCGTCAGATATTGCCCCTGCTTCTACCACTGCACAATTCGTACCAGAGCGAGAGGAATAGGTGAGCGTGTCATGTTCACTGACCGGAAATACATATGACCGCACCGCACTTTGTAACGCGGCGAGCTTTTCCTCTTTCCTCGTTTCCTGTTTGTTGCAGGACTCCACTGATTTTTCTTGTGGTTCCATTAGGCCGGCACATAATACTTACGTTTACATCTTTTTCACTGCTCTTACGCTTATGCTATGTGCCGACTGCCTGCCTAATTTTCCTTTCCTTCTATTCGCAAGAGTTCTTTCTTTCCCTCTTGTTTTATTTCCCCAGAATTATACTGTGAACTGAAGCGTTCGGGTGATTTGTAAAGGAACAGAAGACTCGGTGTTTCAAGAGGCGAGCCCAGACATTCACTGATTACGTCTCCGAAGGATTGAATTGCCCTCTACCAGAGTCGTTGAAGTGTTACATAACTAAAGCTTCTCGGAGCTACCTTAAGGAGACAATAATAAACCCTACGTCTCGGATACGGTTCCATTGAGAGCGCACTGTTGGATACGAGAAAAGCCCAGACGGCGAAGTATGCCCTCTGTTCTCTCGACTAGAATGAAACCCTTGTCCAGTGCCGTAATCGGGAAATCGCCTTCACGTCCCATTTCTAGCCAAGATACTTAGTGTCCGATTGAGGCTCTTTTTTCTTGTTGAAGTCGTTCAGAAATATATACTGTTTTCTTAAACAGATAACTCACCCCGACAGTTCCGGCTCACTAGGCACAAGGAACCCGCGCTTCCTTCAGGCGTACTTCTGAGTCGAACCGAACTGTCCGAAACTAAAGAACAAAAATAAAACCCCATAAGAAATCTGCGAAATTGCTAATAAGAGCAAGTATTTATAGGATGACGAAGGAAGGAAACAGAAAGGCAGGAGGGTTAACCAGAAAGGTGGCTGGATCTAGTCGGGTGTCTACATTAAGGGGGTGGGGGGTTATAAGATAAAATGTAAAATAAATATTGCACACAATTGCAGAGAAGAATTCTGTAAGGGAGACGGAAGTGACTGCTCCTCGCTCCTTCTTTGAGCGATGTTGTTGAATGTGCGGCAGTTACACAGCAGGACCTGCGGTTTCAACATAAACAAAGCACAACGTAAATGAAACGCCATTTGTGCCTATACTTTTACAGCTACAACCTGCATTAACGCAAGAGAGAACATTAATTTGATATATGCCGTCTGTATGGTAGGTACTACAATGTCAGGACCACTGCTGACAGCTACGGCGCCAAGCACAAATATTAAACAGGAAGCTATAATTCTTTAGTCGTCTGTTGCTTAGCTCCACAGCTCTCATGAATAAGAACCTGCAGGTTTCTTTCTTTCTGCAGAGCACAAAATAAAGGAGACCGCGCTAATCTGCGATAGTTAATGTGACATTGTGAAGTGTGCATAGTTACCTTCCTTGTTTCTTTTTTTTTTGTGGTGTGGGCTCTTCGTTTATCCATATTATCAGGGCGTGGTATGGCGTAGGACATGCCTATATAGTCTTGGCTTGCTGTCATATCACCGTAGATCCGTACATAACGAAATGAGTTCAGCTTGTCGAACCCAAGCGAGTGTTGCCAAAAAAGTGCTGTGCTTTCTCGAATGTAGGCACGTATGCCACTGCTTCAAGTGTAGTGTTATATGAATAACCATGTTAAAGACCATCATTTGCAGAACAGCAAACCACAAAAACACACAATAAAACTGTCTCCAAATGACTTGCTTGTTTCGTATTAACACCATGTATAGTGTCAATAGCAGAACAATGAAGACGTTATTTTTTTCACAGTTTAGTACACCATTTTTAAGTTTCGAGACCGACTGAATTTACATTACTGTATGTTAAGATTTACGAAAATGCTTCAAAATTAAGGTCCATTGAATGATGCCATGCGTAGCAACTATGCATTGTTAACATCTTACACTATAGGTTCCGTTAATTTCGCATTGTATGGTATGTCGTAGTTTCTCGTTGATCAGGTGATTTTGCTTGTGACCTTCGATGTAACAGTGTCGTGATTTTCGTTAGAATATCTTCTTCAAGGTGACCCGTTCCCAGAACCAAAAGGATAAGAAGATGCAGCTTTATTCACGGTCACATATAGCTTGTTGTTCGCCCAACTGCCGCTAATGCTGAAAAGATTGTGCCTAACAGGCATGGTTATTTCGGCGGTGCTGCCAACTTTACATTCCAATCGTGCCTTCGAATTCCTATAAAATTTCGCACATGGTATGAGATCCTGCAATGGAAATCTTTTGTCAGTAACTTAAAAGGCATCCGTACTGGACAGTGATGTTGTTCTGTAATTCTCCCATGCTTCCAAAAGCCTACTTGACGGCGGATTGCAGAAGCACCTTCAATGCATGTGGGTGACAGAACCGACTACAAGAAAAGACTAATTGCTCAATGTGAATTTATCACCAAGTTCTGCTTGTGCAGGTTGTTTCTTCTTGGAGGGGTACAAGAACAGCCTGCTTGAGAGAACTTGTTCGTCCGTAATGAAGTCTAGCTTTGCAGAGCAACTTTCCAAAACAGCAGCAGCAACAACAAGAAAATCACGGTTTCTTTACAAGCAATACATTTTACTCTTGGCACGGCAAGTGAGCACAGGCTGTCGCATACTTGCACGATAGCAGGCCCATGTTCCTTGCGCGGAACAAGCTCCATCGTAGCTACTTTATCATGCGGAATGGCCATCAACGCCAAGCACAGGAGTACCGCCAGTGCTGTTTGTCAACGAGGTCGCCGGAGAGAGGCGACAAGCGTTCCTAACGCTCTCTCTCATCTCGCTCCGTGGCTTGGCGTTGTCCTCTCCGGCAAATATATAGATGTTCTTGGTAGCAGGGTCTATTTTTTTTTTTTGCAGATCTCTATTTTCTTTTCCACACAACGGTCTAAATACATTTCTCTCACGGCTTTTCTCTTGAACAAGCGCACAAAGGACGAGGGGCCTCTCTTCGCTTGAGTCACTGAATTTTACGCGCTTTGATAAATGTTACTGCCACACGAGCATTCGCCCTATTATTACAACAAGCGTATTCGGTTTATGTGGATTTGGACAAACATAGTAAGTAGAGGGGAACGCTGTTTCTGCAGTTGCCAGCTGGTAAACATTTTCTACAAACTGCTTAGTGTTTCCGCAATGAAAACATGCCTGGAAATTGGGCTTCTCGCATGGAAGGAAGCCAGACATGCTACGTACAACTTGTCGCAAAACAAGCAGGTAGCTTCGCATTTTCAGGAACGCTGTGCAATTATATCATGCAGCTTAACAGGTAACCTTAAGGAAGCAGCATCGTTCCCATTGCATTTCTGTGAATGTTACACCCAGCTTGAAGAATTCAGTTTGGCAAGAATTTAAAGCAGGAGCTCAACCGATATATTAAGACAGCATATAAATAGATGAAACGAAAACGGTCAGGCTAACAGAAATTATGAAGTACAGAACCTGACATTTGGTGTCTCATTCGCATCAGCAGAATAGAAAGTGGGAGTATAAAACAACAACAACAAAAATACCAAGAAAAAACAAAAATAAACAATTGGTTCAAGCGGGCGCAATCGAGCTAAATTCAACTCTTAATTAGACATATTTATTGTCTCATGCCAGTTTTCTTTTATAAATAAACACCCACAACCAGAATCGACGAATGAATCAATGAACCAGTCAAGCTAAAAAACTTGTTTGCCTACCTGCTATGAGTGCGCAGTAGACGACGATAGGTGGCAAGGATTAATTTACGCCACCCATAACCAGAATATTGAATAGCCTAGAAGTAACAGGAGTCGGATGACGAAAGGTTTCGGTCTGAGCAATAGTGTTTTTGTACGGTACTTAGCTGACAATACAAAAACAGCACATAACCACATTGTCATGCGCTAGATTTGCATATAACGTAGCAGCAGGTGATCGCTTACATATTTTTGGGTGTTGAACTTATTAAACAAGAACGCTACAGGCCTCTAGAGGCACTGATGATTTCATTTGATTTGTGGGGTTTAACGTCCCAAAACCAGCTCTGATTATGAGAGACGCCGTAGTGGAGGTCTCCGGAAATTTCGACCACCTGGGGTTCTTTAACGTGCACTGACATCGCACAGCACACGGGCCTCAACATTTCGCCTCCATCGAAATGCTGCCGCCGCGGCCGGAATTCGATCCCGCGACCTTCGGATCAGCAGCCGAGTGCCATAACCGCTAGACCACCGTGGCGGGGCCTAGAGGCACTGATGATGGCAGCGCTTGGGTCGAAAGCGCCGAGGCACGCGCTCGCTAACAGTATACTTCTCTCCATTTTATTCAGCCTGAATTGTCGAGTGGTCGTGGATTTATCGGAGCACACTCACCTTGTGCTAATAATCCTGCTTGTGTACGTCTAGCCACATAACACGAGAAAAGAAAGTGTTCGCAAAGCAATCTAATAGTACCGCTTATTTATTTATTTATTTACAAAATACCTGCAAGGCCGTAGTGACCTTATTGCAGGGGGCTGCAAGTACAAATACAACACATCATTATTGACATTAGCATGAGAGAGCGCGCAAATATAATGGACGAGGGGGTCATGCCTGCTTAAGAAAAGTCAGTGACGATATTGAAAGAAAAAAACCGATCACCACATAGTTTCCACATTCGGTCACCTACAGATAACACGCACTGTAGGGAATAGCATACGACACATACAGGTGCTGCGGTCTTGCTTGGAATTTTCATGAATTAGGCAGTAACATCGCGCCAACGTAATAAATATTGCGACTTGAGTAGTAATGTGCTGGATTCGCGAAACATCAGGTTAAATTTTGTTTGAACGTGCAAGGAAAGCGTGAAGAGAAAGCGTCATGGTTTTCACTCCGGCTCCGTAATATGATATAGTGAAACTCATCGCACTTGTGATATACATCGCGGGAAAAAGTCACATAAGTGCATGACGTCTGTACGCCTCATGTAGCTGGAGGCATTGTTAATGACCATTGTCAGGCTTAACGTAATGTGACAGCGAGTGCACATTCACCGCAAAGCTACGTTGAAAGTCGAATTTAGATCAATGACTTACAGATCACAATGCAAAACGAAGTGTGAGGCAGTACAGAAAGACAGCTTCTTTTTTTTTTTCTTTGAAGGCGAGAGGCTTATGTAAATCATCGAAAGGTGCCGTTGGAGAATGCTTATAAGACATGCACCACCCCACACACACACACAATTACCGCCCCTCCCATTAGGGTTGCAAGGCTGGAAGCAACGGCGGAGCTATAGTGCTCGGCCTAGCCTCTTCTGGTGGGCCTAGTTTAACCTAGACACCGCGTGATCTTGTCGGGACCGCGTCAAGTGTATAGTTATTACGTGATTTTACGTGGTCGTGGCCGGGAAACCTTTTACGTCGTAAAACCACGATTTGATTTTGAGAGGCGCTGTAGTGGAGGGCTCCAAAATTTCGACCACCTGGGGTTTGTGCACTGACATCGCACAGCGCACGGTCCTCAATATTTCGCCTCCATCAAAATGCAGCCGCCACGACCGGGATTCGATCCCGCGACCCTCGGATGAACAGCCGAGTACCATAGGCACTAGACTACCAAGGCGGGGCAGGTGACTATATTTTGCGAGGTTGTGCCCGGTTTTGGCAGGAACACGTCACCTGAGTAGTTACGTGGTTTTACGTGGCTTGCTGGAACATGGCACATGAATTGATCTTACATTATTTTACATGGTTTTGGCGGGAACGCGTCACGCGACTAGTTGGTACGTGATTTTACTTTGGTTTTGGCGGCAACGCGTCACATAACCAGTTATTGGCAAATGAGTTCTGCGGAAACCCGCAAGGTGGAGTAACGTTTATGAAAGGGAAAATTAGCATCCTCCCGTTTTTTAGCACAAGGCTACAAGGAAATCCATACGGATTTCTCAGAAATGAAAGCTTCCTAGTTGCCGGAAAATTCGTCCTGGTCCGGGGTTCGAACCCGGGACCATCGCCTGTCCGGGGCGCTCGCTCTGCCATGGATTTTCTTGGAGCCTTGTGCTACAAAACGGGTGGATGCTAATTTTCCCTTTCATAACCAGTTGCTGAGTGATTCTACGTGGTTTGGCTTTAGCACGTCATGTCTCTTTGTTACGTGATTTACGGTGGCTTCGATCACGTGACGAGCTGTTACGTGGTTATGCAAAGCAGTACTTAAGCTTGCAAGACGAGGTGGAACTGTGGCAGGCGTCGTTGTGGTAGATGTTTCTTTCTCTGTCTCCTTTTTTCTCTCTTTCGACATGTTTCTTTCTCTGCGTTTATTTCTCTCTCTCACTCTGTATGCAAATGCAGAAGCGGCTGTAAGGATAGAACCTGCAGCTTTGAGCGGCACCGGAAGTTTTCTGCATCTCACTCGGTGCACCGCTACCTGATCAGCCAGCAATTCTGCGAACGCCTCTCGTCAGTGTGTAGAGGTAAACAGCTCCGCTGTTAAAAATTTAAAACTCCCGTGCAGTTCACTTGGTATATACCAGAATTGAGGTGGAAGGGTAAAAACCTGCGAATAACATGACTGAGTCATCATCACATCAAGATGATGACATCCTTTGGCATTTTTGTTGCTGTTAGCGATAAGTAACTCACGTGTGGCCCGTACTCGCATTCCTCGCCTAGTATCCGGGCGATTTAATGTTAAAGTTGATACAGACTATGCCAAATTACGTTCACACTATGTTGGTTTGCCAAATGTTCAGTGTTCGAACCTCCAGCTCCATCAGTTTCGACTTCGAAAGCTACTGAGTATCGTCTCTACGTTTCTGTAGCGACAGTTAGAGGCATCTTTAAATTTCTCATTATATTATTATAGCCTATATTTCCCCTTTATTTCTCTTACGTTTCTCTTCGTTGTGTAGCATGGTAGCTTCTACTCTGATGCCTTGTACGAAACTTGAAGCGTTCAGTGCGTCTGCCCCAAGGAATCCGAAGTTGCTGCCGGTGGAAAGCTAGAAGAGAACGATTATTAGTGGAAAACAGGAAACTGTTTGACTGCACACAGCAACTGACGGGCACTAGTACTTGCCTAACCCTGAGTGGAGTGCGCGCGTGGGGTGTGCACTGGGCGCACACCACATACGGATGTTGTGTTCGCTGCATCTCACGCCCGTCAGCCGCCTACTGCACCGGCAGCGCGTTGTCTGTCGCCTTTAGTTCAAGCGAGTGGGCCAAGCACATCACCGGTGTGCGTTACGTGTCGCTTTGATGCCAGCCACATGATGGGCGTGGCTCCCACAAGGTGCTTGGCCTACTTGTACTCGGCGAATTCTCCGTAATGTGGGTATGCTACAAGATTTGGTCGACATTCTACATTCCGCAAGAAAGATACGGCAAAAGAAAGAAAATTGAAAAGGCGCCAGTAGGAAAGCCAGATCTCGCTTCGACAGATCGGGAGGAAAAAAAAGAGAATTTCAAAATGCAACGCAAGGACTCTGCAGCTACTGATCCATCTTCTGTTGTCCCCTAACATCATGTTGCCACGATCACTCAAGCAATCGTTATCTCTGAGATTATTTGGTGGCAATCTACGTTTCACTTGCTAAAATGAATAACCGCCGTCAAATCCATCAGCCTATGTCAGTTGCAAACCAGCACTCTTGCTCAACTTCTATAAGTGTCACCCACTATTAACAATCGCGACGTGCACGTGTGTCCCAAAGAGGGCTGAGTACTTGTGCAGTGGCGGCGCAGGAAAAACGGGTTTCCTCCCCTAATCCAAAGTGTTCACAAGGGCAGCGGGCAATGGCGTCACGAAGCAAAGGATCGAATGATCTCTTCTTGAGAAAGGCACACATTCAGGAAACTAAACATGCACATTCACCCCAGAAACAAAATAGACCGGTGCAGGAGATGCGTGTGTGTCACCGTTGTCTTGGTCCAGTGTGCACCCGCATCAAGGAAAGCATTCTGAAGAGAAAAACGATCTCCACTTGCGCGAGAGAGAGCGGAGGTTCAAGGCGCAAGAGGATGGAGAGTAAACGCTTGGTTTATGGTGATGCGGGAAGATGTGCTCGCAGATAGCAGAAGGGAAACGTTTGAAACTGTTTCTTGTGTAGGCTTCTGTGCCACGTTTTACTGCAGGTCTGTACTGTGAAGCAGCGGGAGATGTGGGAGAAGCCCCCGTATCGCGGTTAAGCACACGAAACTTTAGCACAAGCGCAATGAGAACAGAAGGTGGTGCTACTGCACGCCTCAGCTCCTATATACCGGTTAACCGAATACGATGAGACAGCGTTTGTTTATACACCTGGAGATTATTAAGCTGGGAGTCTAATCAACGCATCAGCATCATCGAATATGTCTTGCAGAATGTGTAGAGAGGCTTGTCGTGTGGGCTTGAGTCACTGGAAATGTTTCTAGGGGCGCCCGCAGTTGTGTCGGACTTGAAGCGTCGTCGCAGGATGGTGCAAGACCCAAATGTCACGTAGAGATCCTTACTTTTCCTAAAGTGAACTTTCCTTCACTCTGCGATAAAAGATGCCGTTTCGCCGATTTGGTACCCGTACGTTAAGTGACAAGTTTTAGCGTCCCTGTTTTCATCCAAAGCGTCTTCTCGAACGACGTCGTTTGCTTAGAACTCGGCCCAAATGGCGGAATTTTGTAAGGTACGTTTGTAGCGCCATATGAGGCGGTAATGTATTACCAGTAAATTGCGCAGTGACAGATTATATAATAACGTTTTGGAGAAGGTTTCTAGCTGATTATTTCTGTTAACAGAATCGTAGTGCTGCCTCATGTATGAAATGACTAAGACTGGGTTTTGTTAGATTAGTCCGTCGAAGCCGCGGTGTAGTGGGGCTTCTGTACTTTAGAGACACTGCTAAAAGAGTGACATTGGGGGTTAGCTGAGGAGTCTTCGTGATTTATGTGTTTTATCGAGCAGTTTGAGAAAGTTATGTAGTATAATATGCAAGACAATTGGCTAATAGAATTAAAGTGAAATATAACAGCCACCCACGAGTAATGTGTGTGCCGAACCTGTTTTGTTGTTTTGTGCACTGGCACATTTTTAACGATAAAACCCGCCACGTGCGCTTCTGATATCACATTCGATAACATTGGGGTAGTGAGTATTTTTACGTGCAATAGCTACAATAAAATTAGTAGGACAGTCAACAGCGAAACACCAGAATCGAAGAATATTTTAATGGATCAGCAGGGATAGACAGCTGGCTCAGTTCTTCTTTTCAAGGCTAGCTATATATTGACTGTTGTCCGGAAAGAATATTTCAGTAAGAATCCACACAAAATTTTAGAAAACGAGAATATAACGTGTACATTTCCGGTCAATATATACTATGCGGGTATTGTGTATAGTTACCTGATGTGAAGCCTTTGTGATGATAAGCGCGAAAGGAATTAGTTGCACAATGTATGTCTCTTTTCTATAAGGTGATTTATGTTCCAATGCGCAATTTCGATGCTACTGCGTCTATCCAACACCAACCGTCGTCCGTAACAGGCATGCTTGAGCAGCCAGAGAGATGCATTTGTTTTCTCTGTTTTTGTGGTGCACAAGTTAGCCCCTTCTAAGGGTTTTGCACTTTTTTTGTTCTTTTTGTACCGTTCAGTAGCTTCATTGCCAAGCGATCTACATAAATGTGTTCAAAATTAATTTACTCTCGACCTTGGTCTAGGTAGATTTTCTCAATTTGCGCTGTAGGTAAGCATTATGCGATCAGTCTTAGAGAACAGAAGGTACGAAAAGCCCTTTCTTAGAAAGGCATTTATTGTCTGCGACGAAATTGGACAGGCGGCAGCAGCGCATCATCTATAAACACACATCTCAGATTCTCTTCTCCCCCTTTCCAAGCCCCGTTTTCTCCTCTCCCCATTTTCAACCCTCCCTTTTCCCCCTTTTCTACCCCTTTTCAGTGAAAATTCTGTCGTTTATATGGAGAAAAATGAGAGAGCAAATTGTGCCTTCCTCGGGGACCGACCTGAAAGCTGCGGCGTTTCGCACCATGGTGCTTTTTCAGCCCGAACCCATTCCCCGTGTGTGCATTGTTTCCTGACATGTCAGTACGCAGACAGGCATGACGCGCAGACTATATAGTGCCCCGAGGCCTCCTCCTGTTGGGTAAGGCCATCGATTGTGCCCTCTATTTCAAGCTACGGTACTCACAATGACGTGAAATTGAACACAAGGGAAACCAGGTTGAAATGTGAACCGGAAACGATTGCGGTTGAAGGCCGACTCCCAGGCAAAATTCTGTTTCCACAGGCATTATGCAATACTGTAAATTGGAGATGATAATTTGTTATGTGATATTCCCTGAGAAAGTGTTCATATTTGCGAAGGATGGTGTGCTGTGCTTTATGGTAAGTTTATTCGCTTATGGGGAACATCGCAAGATAAGATATTCCCGAAGTAAGTAAAGAACACACAGTTCGACGCCGTGCCCTTCTTCTTCATTATGTCGTGTTCGACATATGTAGAGGTTTCAGTAGCATGGGAGAATTAAACTGAGTCAAAATTTTTCTGCTTTTCAAATGTTAAAGGCCCATCGAATTCCTTATGTGCATGAAAAGCGCGGCGTGTCTGGGCGAAATCGCAATATCGACTTTTATGTCGCGAAGAATTGTAAAATGACGTCATCGTGACGTCACCACGCGGCAAAATTACATGACGTCGTCATATTACGTCTTCACTTTGTCGATCGGCCACCACCTGCCGCGGATGGCACCCGGTTTTTTCCCAATTCAGCATTTATGCTTTCCCATTGGTAAAGATAAGAAGACATTTTCAAGGCTTCTTCCTCAGGCGTATATGCTCGAAATGAAGAATCACTGTCACATGGTGGTGGCGTTGTGACATTTCGCGTTGCTCCACCTTACAACCGCAGACACTGTATGTTGATCAAGTGGCTTTGATGGACACGACTTCCCTTCTTTGTGCTGTGTACCGTGGAGATCGAGAATCTTCCTTTAATAGAGTCAGCCACCAGAAGAATAAATATCGCGCGTTGAAACTTCAGGTGTATTGTAGTGCTCACATGATAGCTGTTGAATGCATCACAGCCACCATCACTGTTGTCACTACTCACGCAATGCATTTATTAATGACATTTACCGCCGTGAATGAGGGGTACCATGTGTGCATGGCACTTCGGGGGCTGGATTCGATTCCTTCCCCAAGCCTTATGGTTCACTGCCTTCGGTCATTACAACACGCTTGCCTGTGTCTGTCTCCCTGCGATACCGACAGTGTAATACCAAGAACAAACGGTATGTCTTTCTCTCGTTAAAGCCACGCAAACTGCGTTCTCAACACATTGATCATATTTTCAGCGTGTATCTTCACCGCTTTCATCAACATAGGCCTGGAAGGTCCACATACAATCGTGTGCGGCGCGTAACTGCGTACTTTGTTACGAGAACCACTTGAGCAGCATGTGACTATGTTATTAATCGTCACGTACGTGACCATTATGTCATCTCATTGATGTGCAGAGGCAGTTCTTCATGCATACGTGTAGATACCCTACCATATCAGTAATTTTGTACACAAATTCGGCGGGGCAACAAGGAAAGCAAAAGGCCTTAGGCGTCTGCGACAGACAGACAGACAGACAGACAGACAGACAGACAGACAGACAGACAGACTTTATGTTAGCTGAGAATATTACTAAACTGAAAGCAAGTATGAGTAAGATTGAATAAGGATAGGAGCCAAACCTTGGCAGTGCGTGCACTTGTTGCACGCACGTGTTTGCACTCGCGCGCAATTGTGCTGTGCTCACTTGTTTGTTTTCTAACGCCCATGACAATAGTTAATTTGCGTGCATTCAATCTCTTTATGTTCTAGCGACCGCATAAAGCGTTTATCTTGTTGCGGTGACATGGCGACAAATTTCCACGATTTCCGGTGCGAAGTTCGCATCACAACGCTGTCACGTTCCATTCTAAGTGGCAAAGTAAAAGTGCCCTTAACCTTGTTGTAATTTTATGAAAAAGGGCATGTTGGAAAAATCAAGTATATGTTAACAAGCTCGCCGCGAGAGAAGTAAGGACTGCAGTAATGCAGACTTCAGCATATCCGCGTAAAACTATACGATAAGTCCGTAGCATAAATTGACGACCGTGCCTGGTCCCTGCGGAGTTCCCTGTAATCCATTTTGCTACGGAGCTGTCGAATAGTAGCTAAATTGTGGCGAGGCGCAACTTCATGTCAGTGAAGTGAGTCCATTTGTTAGCTTAACGAAGCATATCATGACACGTATCTCATATATAAAACTGATGGCCTTCACCGTTAAGGTATGAGTGGTAGCGCACGAAATCACATGGGCTCATTTAGTGTGATGACATCCCTACCTCAAGTAACATGGAATTTCGCTATTTCACTAACTGGTGCATGAACAAAATATATGACAACTGATTAAGTACTCTGAACGAGGAAAACAAAAAAAAAATAGAAATGGAGAGTATGCGGCCCTACCAGTATGAATCGCTGTTCTAAACCGTTTCAACAGAAACCGTCAACTTACCGTGTAATCAAAGGGCGAATGTACGGAACCGGCTGTTACATGACTTAGTGTTCGCTCGTCACAATAGTGAAAGGGTCTTCCAATTTCCGCGTTATACTGGGTGCGCACCAGCCAGTCATTGGGCCTGTAGCTCATCTACAGGGAAATATGGCACCAACAGAAATTGTCTGAGAGATTGGGAGAGAAGCCGGCTTGCTGAGGCGAACCTACCATAGATGACCTGTCACCTGATATATCCCGAACAGGGCTCGTTCTCGCCATAGCATACTTGTCGTGAGATCGCGCGCCTTCCCTGCCTCCACGTCGCTGTACGTACGCCCGTTATCTATTCTCCTGGGGGCCAATATCCGGTCCCTAGTCATTTTTCTCCTTGGTGCCCGGCTCTGAGGGCCTAGGTCGTGCATTTGCTCGAGCTCAGCGACTTGTTACATGATATAGGTAACACTTAATGCAACTATGTGCTTATATTTGCTCAGATTCCGTTTTCTTTTTACTTGTGTGGTGTTGTCATGCGACTTTTTTCTTCAGTAACATTTTGACCCCTCCTTTCAAAGAAGAAAACGTTATTCGTTGTTCCAGATGTTTGTAGTATTCATAAGTATGTAAACGCTAAAGTGCACGATGTTGCACACCTTATTTACGAGGTAATTTCTTCCTCGGTCGTAGTCTGAACCGCGCACGCACATAGGTACGTAATATGCAACGCGTGCCCGATGAGTTGCACATTACGCTTTGCTTCCCTTTTGTCGCCGTTATGGAAGGCTGTTACGTGCTCCAGGTAAGAGAGCTTCATAAACACCAGACAGTTGAAGAATGGCATTACGAATGTCATTGTTATGTCTTGCAAAGGAAATCACTCTTTGTAAATTGCTTGAGACGCTTACGTAACTGGTGTGTCTTGTGTTACTAGCATAATAAAACTGCTCAAAGCATTGCCTTTGAGATGGCCATGTATTAACTAGAATCTCCGAGATATCTGTAGGGAACGGTGCAATTGAAACAACACATACATAACTCTGCCGGCCTCAAGCTGCCGTGTCTTTAAAAAAAATGTCCGCTTAGCTTTCCGGGCTTTAAATAATTGGTATTACTGGATTGCGAGATATATTCTTCATAAGCAGAAATGTACCCCACTGCTGCAATAGCCTGCATTGGGACGCAGTATTTGAAAATGAAATAAAAATAAATAATTTTGTCATTTTTGGGAACGTTTTTGCTCGGGAAAAGCCGCGCATGAATGCTGTGGAACAACATCCTAGAATGCTTTCTATAATGCATTCTAGAATTCTAGAATGTTCTAATCAGATTGCGTGCTCAAAGACAAGGCTCGCATCTATTCTGGAACTTACGCGAGCGCCTCAGATAACGTCTGAATGTGCGATGACGCGTGTATAAATTTAGACGCCTTTCACCCGTAGATTAGTTTATAGACGACTGCGCTAGTCCATATCCTTGTGCTTTAAATGCTACTGCCCTTACTGGGCAGAAGTTCACCCAGTAAATGATACAGTCCTTAACAGCTTGATTGCAGCATTCTACAGAGCCACATTATGCGACCAAATTGATAAGGCCTTATTAAGATAGGAAGCAAGTAATCGGCGGATAAGACCGATCACAGTGTCGTTTTGGAAAATGGTCCGGTGTCTTTAATTAGCGGTTAAGAGACTCGAATGCGAAAACCTGATGGCATTTCTTGCATAACTTAGTCCATATTATACGCTTTAGTTCATTTTACCGCACTTTAAAAGGCCTCAATTCCTCTTAACCCAAGTAAGCTCTCGGGCTCCAATCCTATCAAGGTTCCTGGTCCGTGTTGCAGAAGGTGGGAGTTAGACGTTCTAGAAGGTGCTGTGTTTGAGCCCCAGAAGGTCTTGGGTACGAGTGCCGTGGGATACTCATCCCATCTGCCGTCACTACCCTTAATTTCCTACTTCTTTTGCGAAGTGTTAATTATCCGTCCCATTTACCATTTAAATAATTGTCGACATTGTCATTTCATGTAACTTATTAATTTTATTTAGTAACTTTTCTTTAATGAATCAATGGCTACTTAATCTTGGTAATTATTAATCATTTCCTGTACATGGCTAGCATACTTTGGTTTGCTTGTGGAGTTCTCTCGGGGTACATGTTATATTTGTAGCACTTTTTGTACAATTCGTGTCGACGTCAGGGTCTCTAAAGCACACCCTGAACTGATACATATGAAGCTCTCGCCCTAATTAATAATGTTCCGGCACCTTTTCGTTATATGGTATTCGCAGAAAGCAAAGGTGATCTTTCGCCATGAACTGTACCTTTTTCCTCTTACTCTGTGTTTGCTATCATACGTCCAACCCACTACTGCTCTTATTTTGCTGTAGTAACATGACCCGTCCCGCTCACTTATAAATGAAAAAGAAAGTTGTATCTGCATATCGCTGAAGCAAATGCGAGAACAATACGTTAACTCGTTAAAAAGACAGAGAAGCGAAGGAAAAAAGGGGCTGACTGGCCCAAAAGAGAAAAAAAAATACTGGTTATAGCTGCTTGGGCTTTACGTGCAAAACCACGACATGGTTACGAGGCCCACCCTGTAGTGCAGAGCTCCGGAGTAATTTTCACCGCTTAGTGTTCTTGAGCGTACTCTTATATCCAAGCACACGTGTGTTGTCCTGCATTTTGCCTGCTTTGAGAAGCGGCCACCGTAGTCGATATTCGAGACGTTTACTTCGAGCCCGTTAGTAAAGTTGTGACCGTTGGTGCCGAAGGTCCTTCTCCGAGATTCCAGCTCCCCGCTCGGCGTCCTAAACGCACCGTCCGAGACGGTATGGGCGAGTTGGGAAGGAGCTGGCTGCCGCTGGTATGGCGGCGATAGGCTCGCGGGCAAACGTATAGTGAATGAAGAACGGGCTCAGAGACTTCAGTTTAAAGAAATGGAAATGAAAACTTGTATTTACAGTATAGTATACAAAAAGGGAATACAGATAGTTGACTGGTACATAAAAATAAAGTTGAAGCTGAACTATACGTAGGGCGACCCTACTCCGGCGTAGCCGGCAGTGCGTAGCACTTTTTCCACCCGTTCAGCCTCCCGTTCAGCCTCCCCCGTCCCATGGCGGAGCCATCTTTATTACCACAACCGCTCCGCCTTAACGTCTCAGCCGGCGAATCATCTTAACTTCGCTCTGGCATTGGGCAGCGATTCCACCTTTTGTCCCGCCTCCTCAATTGGGGCGGTCCAATTGGTGAAATCACCACCCAGTCTGTTGACGGTGAGAGGGGTATGTTTGTACAATAATAAAAAAAACACATGCATCAGCACTAAACAACACATACATAAAAGTAAGCAATGCCACCCAAGGTCGAAGGGCGATGGCAAAGATATGGCGCACGTGAGACGCGTTACTTGCGCACGTGTCGCGTCTGCTCGGGCGCTGTTACCGGAAACGAGCAGGCGCCCAAAGATTCGCCCGAAAGAGTTATCATTTGAAGAAAACCTTCCCGTGGGGAAGTTGGACCGTCCGCGCGCCTGCTTCTGGTTATCTCAAACAAGCCGAGCCCTACTGGCTCTTACTCAGACCCGTTTAATCGGCACCCCGCTGTGCTTAGACGCATGCTACCCCACGGCGAGCGAGGAAGGAACGCTTGAACCAAAGCCATCCCGCGGCACGCGCGGGCCACAGCCCCGTGACCAAAAACAGGCGTTTCCGACGCCGAACAACAAACAGTTTGCGAGTTTCCCTGGCCGTCACCACCGGCATGTTGCATGCCGACGCCACATTCAGCGTATCCGCCCCAGGTCGTCGTAATGACGCCCGAGGTGCGGCTTACAGAACGACCGAAGTGCCGCTATCGCTGCGTGCTCACGCACAAAAGGGCCCGCCTGCGTCACCGCCGCGACCACTGTCCAAGCATCCCTACTCACAGCCCCGCAGCGGGGTGCCCGTGTCCCCAGAAGACGTGGAAGACACATGTGAAGAAAGTAAAGAAAATGAATAACAGATACGGCCGGGGAACGACAAACGAAAAGCCAATGTCGCGAAACGCGCCCCATTGACCGACGTCGCCCGTCGCCGAGTGAAATTTTAAAGAAAAGGAAACGCGCCCTGCTGGCGGCAGGCTTACACCCCCCACCCAAGACTTCGCAACGACTTGGTTACAGCGTTGCCGAAGCGGGAACACCACGAAAAAGCCGGCCGCCATTATCGCTAGAAGGCGCAGAAACCAGAGGGAGTCAAACACAACCGCAACTACGCTAACCGCGCACATAGCTTGCGATAACCTCCTTTTCCCGCAGCGACAGACTCATTGTCTAGCCAATCAAAGAATGACGTTGGCCAAATGTAAAAAATAGATATACCATAACCAAAATAGAAACATTGTTCGCAGCACAAGGTCATCTAACACGCAAAACACTGCGCTCCACCGCCGTTGATAATGTGTCATGCACACCAATCAACCCTGGCAAGTGCGATACACTCATGCGAGCTAGAAAAAAAAACACTCCACAAGGGTAACAAAAAAATATAGTAAAAAAATATACGTCACTGCAACTAGCCCTTGTCCGCTCTGCTCTACCGTATAACAAGCACATAAACTCATTGGCACAACAAAAAAAAATCGAAAATGAAAGAAATAAAATCATAAAACACCAGCAGGCAACCTCATCAAACGCAAGCCAGTTCCACTGCTAATAAAACACACTAATAAACACGAGTTACGAAGCGGGCGCGAAAACCCATGCATGCAAATATACCTTAATATTAATCCGCAAAGCTGTCTCAGCGTGACTACTCATTATCCATAATGCAACATGCCGTAAGCATGTGCTTGCACTTACTACATAACCGCATGAGCTAATCCAACACCAGACACTGGCAGGTTACCTCATCAAATGTCATGCGCATGACACAGTTCCCAAGGAACACACATGAAAAAGAAAAGTATCGCCACTATAGCATAATGCCCACCGCAGAAACACCGAGTGTTCAATGTTCATTGCTCAGTGGCGCACGGTGTCCACATAGTTCGGCACTTCCACCACACAATGAAGTTGCTCCAGCCCCACCGCTCTCTGCCGATCGCGGTCGAGCCGTAACGTAAGCCAAGCTAATCTGCAACGTTAGGGGTGGCATAGGCATTAGCATCAAATTCTCTGACCCCCAGGATCAAAAGAATGCACGAGGCATCTGAAAATTAACAGGCAGCCACGGGCCGCCCACCGGCATACGCCTGCCGCCCCCGTAGGGTCAGCTCCCGGCGCAAAGGACACTTCAATAGCTACAATACATGAACTGTGACTGCAGATGGTCCGATCGCTCAATGTAGCTAACAATATCGACCGCCCTCCGCGTGTCAGCTCAGTTACGGTGCTAACGCACGAAAGGCCTTCCATCTCCTCGGCGGGCCGACGCCAACAGAAGTTTGACTGCAACAGGTGCGCCTCAAATGTGTGCGGACTGTTTTCCCTGCAGTGCGTCTCCGATAGCCCACGCCGCAAGGTGCTAGCCTCCAACCCATCGGCGCTTGCCTCCACTGCCGCAGCTACGCTATGTCCTATCTGGGCTAATTCACTCCGTGGCTCCTCGTTTAATTCGGGCAGCTCACATGCACCAGCCACCGGCTTTGCGGCAACGGTGTCAACGGGCTCTAGCAAGGAAGCCACCGAATGTGCTACTGACACGCGGTCCGCATCACAATTTCCGCCGCGCAGTCGTTCCACTAGGATGGTTTCAACAACTGCCCCTGCACTTGGCGATGACGCGATCATCGCTATCTCATCGCCGCAACAGCTATTGCTAAGCGTGTTGAAGCCCTTGCACGACTCCTGCAATTTGGAAGTCTCCTGAGACAGACTCAGAGAGGCAGCATCCTCCCGAGCATTCGCGTCCGCTATCGGATCAGAGCCTAACTCTGTCTCAAGCTCGGCAGTCCGCGTTGCCGTTAATGTAACATGCGTCTCGGCTTCCATGCTTTGCGAACACAGAGGTACAGTATCGGGACTATCCCCGGCCACAACGTCAGAGCACGGCACCTCACCGCGACCGGCCACTTGTGTCGCGAGCAACATCCCCTGGATTTGCTTCTCCGGCTCAGACGAGGCGGCACATTCCCGCTCTGTTCGCAATACGCCTGCAGACACTGCTGCCTTCCCCGCTGCCAACGAGTTCGCAGCGGGCTCCGAGTCCGCCCTGCACTCTATTACCTCGCCTACCTGCTCCGCACACGGAGCTCTCGTCTGCCTTAATTTTGCTAAGTCTATCAGGAGTTGCAGCTGTCTACGGCGCTCCTGAGCCAGCATCAAATTCAACTCCATTTCCTTCTCCGTGAGCTCTCGAGTTTGTCCTAACTCATAATCTACGTGGGCCAAATACGGCCACACGGCACTGGAATTAATTCCTGTCATTTCAAATGACATCCCCTCGGCTCGAACACGACAACAGGAGCGGGAGAAAATGGAGCCGAAGCAACTCACTCAGTTTCGAAGTCGATCTCCGTCACCGCTGTCGGTGGTTCACCCATGAGCCTTGACGGTTGGTACAGCAAGCTGCTGAGGATGCCTTGTCGAGGACTGCCTTAAACCAGCCGTGCCTCGTCGCCGTCGTAGATGGCGATGGGATGTTCTGGCTTCCGCCGCGTCCCCAGTCGAAGGGCTGCGCTGGCGGCAGTCACCGGAGGTGCTGCCAGTCGAAGCCGTCTTGCTGTGATGCCTTCAATTTCTCCGTCTCTTCGCTCTTCGCCCAGCGAGCCTATCCTGTCGACTGCGCCAGTAAAGTTGTGACCGTCCTGTCGAAGGTCCTCCGAGATTCCAGCTCCCCGCTCGGCGTCCTAAACGCACCGTCCGAGACGGCATGGGCGAGTTGGGAAGGAGCTGGCTGCCGCTGGTATGGCGGCGATAGGCTCGCGGGCAAACGTGAAGCGAATGAAGAACGGGCTCAGAGACTTCAGTTTAAAGAAATGGAAATGAAAACTTGTATTTACAGTATAGTATACAAAAAGGGAATACAGATAGTTGACTGGTACATAAAAATAAAGTTGAAGCTGAACTATACGTAGGGCGACCCTACTCCGGCGTAGCCGGCAGTGCGTAGCACTTTTTCCACCCGTTCAGCCTCCCGTTCAGCCTCCCCCGTCCCATGGCGGAGCCATCTTTATTACCACAACCGCTCCGCCTTAACGTCTCAGCCGGCGAATCATCTTAACTTCGCTCTGGCATTGGGCAGCGATTCCACCTTTTGTCCCGCCTCCTCAATTGGGGCGGTCCAATTGGTGAAATCACCACCCAGTCTGTTGACGGTGAGAGGGGTATGTTTGTACAATAATAAAAAAAACACATGCATCAGCACTAAACAACACATACATAAAAGTAAGCAATGCCACCCAAGGTCGAAGGGCGATGGCAAAGATATGGCGCACGTGAGACGCGTTACTTGCGCACGTGTCGCGTCTGCTCGGGCGCTGTTACCGGAAACGAGCAGGCGCCCAAAAGATTCGCCCGAAAGAGTTATCATTTGAAGAAAACCTTCCCGTGGGGAAGTTGGACCGTCCGCGCGCCTGCTTCTGGTTATCTCAAACAAGCCGAGCCCTACTGGCTCTTACTCAGACCCGTTTAATCGGCACCCCGCTGTGCTTAGACGCATGCTACCCCACGGCGAGCGAGGAAGGAACGCTTGAACCAAAGCCATCCCGCGGCACGCGCGGGCCACAGCCCCGTGACCAAAAACAGGCGTTTCCGACGCCGAACAACAAACAGTTTGCGAGTTTCCCTGGCCGTCACCACCGGCATGTTGCATGCCGACGCCACATTCAGCGTATCCGCCCCAGGTCGTCGTAATGACGCCCGAGGTGCGGCTTACAGAACGACCGAAGTGCCGCTATCGCTGCGTGCTCACGCACAAAAGGGCCCGCCTGCGTCACCGCCGCGACCACTGTCCAAGCATCCCTACTCACAGCCCCGCAGCGGGGTGCCCGTGTCCCCAGAAGACGTGGAAGACACATGTGAAGAAAGTAAAGAAAATGAATAACAGATACGGCCGGGGAACGACAAACGAAAAGCCAATGTCGCGAAACGCGCCCCATTGACCGACGTCGCCCGTCGCCGAGTGAAATTTTAAAGAAAAGGAAACGCGCCCTGCTGGCGGCAGGCTTACACCGTTACTCCGAGCTTAACAAGCGAACATCCTAGCCGCTAAGCTACCGTAGCAGACTGTAAAAGAAAAGCAAATGTGGTAGATGCAGAAATACCAGCCACAAGAAAGAACCAGTGATGGGTACTAAGCACGTTCGCGAATTTGTGGAAGTAATCCTGCTCCAAATGGATTAAACGCTCGAGAAGTCTTGTTACCATTTCAAAAGGGCAGAAAGCTGAGCTAGTTGGTGAAGATTGATAATTCGAACAGGCGTGCTAAACACGCACAGAAGGGAACACAAGGGGACACAATGGTGCTGTCCACTCCTCTTCCCTTGTATCCGTGTTTTGCCCACCTGTTCTTTGCCGCATGATATCATTTCTCAGGTGCTGTTGACCACCGAATACTAGCTCCGTTTCCAACGCTTTGAGGTGGACTATCCTTTATCGCAAGTTTCGCCGCAGTATTCTTTTCCCCATACTGCAATTTCCTTGCCCCGGGCCAAGAAATTTGTAAGCGTCTGTGAGGTGGACTCAACCTGTTTAAAAAGCTCATACCTACGAGTTTACGCTTCGATAGCTCGAGGGCATGGTGACTGATATGGAACATTTACCTGTATTCTGCAACGTTTCCTGTCATGCCAGGCGGCTAGAGTGCGCACTCTCTGAGGCGACTCTCATATCCCTAAGAAAGCGAATCCGTGGAAGTCTTATTTACTGCGCTCCCATTCTTTGTTCGAAAGCTCTATCGGCATCCCCTGCTAGGAGCTCACCAATATGATAGGATATTGGAATACATGCAGCAGCCACACTGCGGGAGCGCCTGAAAGCATTGTTGACATGCGATGTCACTACTTGTTTCTTAGATTTTGCTTGTAACAGTTCTAACCTTTCATTTTTTTTTTGTAGGCGTACGAGGTTTTGAATGTCTTTGTAGAAACTGGTAGGTCGCTGTAAAAACCTTCATTTCCTTTTGTCTCGCTCCAAACAAACCACAGAGCCGAAATCAAACTGAGTAGCAGAACTGGACAAGCATGACCAAAATAAGAGAAATAAAGAAAACGATACGTAATAAGCATAATTCTGCTTACGTGCCGACGCGCGAGCCATGCCCAAAAATCCGTGTAAGTACACCGTTCGGCATAAAATGAGCAAAACAAGCACGTTGCTCGCTTCTGCTGCGGCACCGAATGCTTGCATAATAATGCGTCCTTCTTACCGGGAGATTACCGATGACGACTGCAGAGCAAGCGTCCTTGTCTACAGTGTTTGTTGACGAACATCAATTTTTAACAGCGCGGCTCCTCAAATTTGAGGATGCTCCGTTCGTCGGATGACCTCGTAGTCATGCAAGAGGGAAAAACAGACCCGGTCTTGCTTTTGGCTCGCTAACCACTGCCACACACGACCAATTTTAGCCTTCAGCGCACTGATACATTATAGTGATTATGCGAAGGCCAATATGCGATAAAGTTGGTTTAGCACGAGAGAAAGAGAGAGAGAGTGAGATGATGGGCGGAAGGCAGGGAGGTTAACCGGGTTTAGCACGAAGTGGCTGATTCCATTCCGGCGACCGCGGCTGCATTTTTGAAGGCCAGTGCGCAATAAAGTGTAGAAAGAGTTTAGCTCAAAGTGACAAGCTCGACTTAGCAGAACACGTTGTGGGGCTAGTT